>LJIJ01002845.1:0-23222 GCA_001718145.1 Orchesella cincta
AACTGAAGAGAAGCAAAGCACGTCCTGCAACGAAAAACGGCAGAGACGGAAAGGTATGTGTACAAACAACGTTATTATTGTCTTGTTAAATATGGTAGTCTGATTTGTACTATATATTTTTCCAGTGATCGATAGTAGCAGGCCCTATACAAACACCTTGAAAATAACACAAACTCGCGATCCAAAGTGAGAATCTTAGCCATGAGGGGTGGGGGGGTGTGGTAGTAGTATTACGTTTCACCCCCAAAGGTCTTTTACCTATGAAATTGCAGTATGCATTGGATTGTTATTGAAATATTTCAGAACCAAAGACCGACCTAAAAGAAGTCGAATGTCCGATGACACGACAGAGACCGACGGTTGCACAGATCTAACAAAATGAACACGTACTAAGACACGTAACTAAACTTGCGGTAAATGATGTCTCCCACTGACGAGCTGCTCCGAGAAACGTCGTCGCGTACAGATCTACGATCTTGAAACTTGATGATATCCAGCGTGATTAGAGTCATTTACATAATAGTCAATTCAAATGTAATCTCGCAACAATGAAGATTAAAACTTCACCTCTAGTTATAGTTATCTAGCTTCATTATCATAAGTGTAAAGTTTCATGAAAACAACCTTCGTTGTGATTATTCATTGCTGAAACTGTTAGTTACATTGCGTTATTTCCTCATTGTTACGATTTAAACGAAAGTCCTTTGAAAAATAAAAATCAAAACTGGTTGTATAAATTGAGATGTCAGGATCCGAGTTGTTGCATTCTTTCATCAAGAGGCACAAGTCAAGACAAGACGTCCAGTCAACGAGGTCGGCATTGATACATCGCGTACCATTTGACACATTACTCAACTGTAAGAACCATGCACACTTAAATAACGAAGTTGACCATTTTTTTTTACGTTGAATTGTCATTGTCTTTCTCTGTGTGCATTCTGAACGAAATACCCTTCACGTTGGAGGACTTTATAAAAATTATGCAGATACCGCGGCCTGCGTTTGGCTTTATTGTCTTCTTCAATCCAAGCCATCTATTCATAAGAACAATACGCCAATCAAGGTGGGTATTTCGAAGTAAAGCAGTAAAAGAAACAAATTATCCGGTACTGCAATCTCTCCATTCCCACACAGTAGTCAAATTTCGTAGACACCACCGTTGGGGAAATGCCAAAAACATTATGGCCGTATACAGCAAATATCTCGCATGCAAACGTAGACTTAGCCAGCAAGCAACTGCGCTAACATTTTTCGTTATTATCTCAAAGCTTCTTCAAGCTTCAGCTCATTCATTCATCGAGGAGCAGAAGAGAAGGTTGTGAACAAAATCACTTCTGATTTTGATTTACGAGTTAGTAGTAAGTTTCCAATAAATTTGAATTTATTACTGGATTGTCTTAACTCCTCAAGATTCTTGAAAATTAGGGGAAAACTACTAATTAATTTTAATCTTGATTTCAAGGAGAAAGCAACTCTGCTTGTTGGATTATTAACACGTGGTAGGAAATTAGTTTTTCCAGTAAAATTTTCAGTGCTGAATTAAATAAACTTCAGTTTTTGAATTTATTTCTATAATTTTAGGGGATATCTATCCAAACTAAAAATGGAATTCCGGGTCCCATTAACGTACAAGGTGAACCCTGAGGATCACCGGGGGGAAAACGCTCCAAAGAACTTTCAAGGGATGATAATGGACGATGAAAAATGGCTCGTTTGCCCTTACGATACGAATCATCGATTTTGTAAGTTTTGAAACCATCTCCCTCTTTTATAATATCACTGCTTGAAAATTAAACTCTAAAACATAATTTTTAACTAATTTCAATCATCGCAGACGAAGCGGACGGCAATTCTCTCATCTGATAAACTGCCGCAACGTCTACATGAAGATGAAGCAACAAAAATGAGGAAATGGACATCGGAATCTGCCCTACAACTGGAAGACCACATCCCGCTCGCTGAGATGGAGGCTCACAAGGAGCTCTGCGATAACCAGTACACTGTCTTCGCCTATTTGCAAATGTACAGCGAGAAGATGGCCACCGTGAAAATGCGCTCACTCATCAAATTCGCTACTGACGACTGGGAGAGACACTCCGGCAGCTTCCTTCTCAAGCTTCTGCGGCGCATATGGACGTGCTTTAATGCAGATGATTTAGCAGAACAAATTGTGGAGAAAGTGAAAGGAACTGAGCAAGGATGCAAGCGTTTGATCCCAATGTCTATCGGACTGTCATGGGGCGCCCTCGGCAACCACCTCCATCTTTGGCTTAGCATCTCTGAGGCGTGGAATTGGATCACTATTGTCCATCAACTGATGCCGCTGAAAGTACTGATCCGAGGATTTGAGAAGCTGAGAGAGGCTTTATTATGGTTTGAGAGACCAAGGGAACGAAGAGGCCTACCGGTCGGGAGGGGGGTTGGAAGGGGCTTCAATCAACCAACTCAGCAAGCTGTCGTGGAAGGGGACGAGGGGTAGGAAGAGGCTTCGGAAGCGATACGGACTGAAACGTAGAGATTGGGGTGAAGAAGGAAAAAATGTGGTTGTAGAAGATTTTCCTTTCGAAATAAAGTATGTAATTGTTTTGTTTGTGGATGATGTTCCATTTTTGATTATTTTTAATGGACATTTCTGATAAAGAGTTATCTAGTTATTATTTGTGGTTGATTGTTATATTCAGCCTTTTATTTAAGATTAGTGGTGCTATTATGAATTGAGGCCGGTGAAAGCGTAAAATTGTAGTTGGTGTAACCTATTTAGATTTCTACCTCTTATTTTTCTATGTAAAACTATTGTTGATTTGCAGATAAAGAAAAAACGAATTAATATAAATAATATAGCTTCTTCCAATCTTCATTATAAACCTTTGTAACTCAGAAGAATGTAGTGAAAAACTACGACACTGAAAAAGCTCACATTTTACATCATAAATAGAACATTGTACCATTCCAAAGGCATGTTTGCGAGTGAATGCAATAAAAATAATTGGAATACCCTTAAAAACCATTTTACTTTCGACTGTTTCTCTTTCAAACAAAAGGGCAGTACAAAGAAGCACAGTTGGAAAGATTTTGAGCAACGTTACACTTCCTTTCCAGGGTTTTATGAAGTTTCGCAGTTTTTTCTCTTTGGCATTTACTGCAACAATGCCTTGGCATGTACCTCTCAATGAAAAGAAAACTAGGGAATTTTGTGTTTTATGCTGAAGTTTAGTTCAGTGTACGTTGACTTCTTTCATTTACCTTTCATTGACATTTATTACTAATTTCATCCGATTTGTATCCTTCTCATGACTCTCGGGTGCTTTCCAATCGTCCACGAACCAATTCATCATCATCATCACCATCGCAACAAAATGAGCAAAATGCACTTTCTACTTTTTTTCCGGAATATTTAAAAAATAAAAATAAATCGATACTCAATTCCTAAAAGTTGTTGAAACAGACAAAAGGTTATAAAAGTACACCTGTGACACAGGTCCTGTGTTCCATTAAATCAACCATTTCAATTCGGATCCAAGTTTGAAAGCCAGGCACCTCGCCGTTCTTTCCTGCTGTTACAAAAGAGGTACATTCTTTCGTCAATTAAAAAGTCATTTTCCATCTTAACTTCTTCCCATTCTTCCGTCATTTTCTTCAGGGGGTTCCATTCTGTCTCACCATGAGTTATCCCACTCAGCCAGGCTACCCAGCTCAGCCAAGTCCATTTCAACAACCCGCCGTGTATTCTCCAGCTGTTCCTCAAACCGGTGGATTCGGCCCGACCCAGTATGCCGCTGCTCCGGCCGCTCCAGGATTTACTCCGAACCGTGCTGCAAACCCAACCGGAACTATATCATCATTGCAGTTGTGGCTGGAGGCTGCTGTTGCCTGATAATTGTCATCCTCCTTGTGCTTTGTTCCCTTGTTCATATTCAAATCTGAGAAGGATAAGCTTGACGATTGCATCAACAACATCGTTCCGGCAGCAAAGTGCGGTCCTCATTTTGGATGACTATGAACCTGTCACCCGAATAATACGTCGTACATAATGTCATTCACCTCTTAAAACTTCCTGTTGGCAACCTGGGTGGTTATTCTTCTTCGGATTAATTAAAATCTCTCTTTTCATTTATATTCTTCATGCTACATCTAATAAACTGGGTCAATAATGCTTGATGAATTTCGGTGCTGTTTTCATTCATTGAACGAGATTTATTGTAGTAAAATTATTATAAGGGAAAAAATATCCAAAAATCATAGTAATAGTTAGTTAGTGGCATTCTAGTTTTCACTTTGTCCTTCGATTGGTCACCTCCATCGTAACTAAATGACCAATATAATCCAAATTAACAAGCAATATATATTTTAAATTTTTCAACACTTTTAAGCCTTCCTGAAAGGAACCTACATTGTAGATTTTCCATTACACTTCAATCCGATTCCCAATGAATCATGAGTTATCCAACGCAGACGAGCCAATCTCAACCCGGTTTTTCTCCAGTTTTGCATCGTAAACTGGGGGATGTAGCCTTAGTTCTCTTCCTTCCCAGTATGGAAACTCTTTAGTTGCAGCCCCAGCTTCTGCAGTTACTGGAAACAGCCCAAAACTCAATAGGAACTATATCATCGCTGCAGTTGCGAGTTCCACATGCTTTTTCCTGATAGCTGCAGTTTTCATTGTGGTTTGGGAATCTTTCGAGTTTCAAGAGCCGTCGGAGCGCGATCAGTTTGTCCAGCAATGGGGAATCCAGCACCTTGACCACCCTCAACCTTTCCTGCCTAATTTGCATTCAAAATTTTTGTTGAAAAAAATGTGTGATTTTCTCCATCTGATTTTAACATTTTCTCATTCCAATTCAAATGTAGTGTTAATATATAGCATATCAAATAAACTCGAAATCCATTGTGGTTTGAGAATCTTCGAGTTAAAGGCCTCAGAACGCGATCAGTTGTCACAATGGCCAGCCCTGACACCCCTCAACCTTTCCTGCAACCTTATTTTTTGCCGCATTCAAATTTTGTGAAAATAATGGTTGTTTTATTCATCTGATTTTACCATCTCATTCCAACAATGTCGTGTAATATTATCAATAAACTCGAGATCATAAGAGAACTGAGTGTTTCAAGAGCATTCGGCATTTTTCATTGATCTACGTAATTAGCAATTCCATCTACTCAAGCGATTTGTAAGCATGCTCAACTACAAATATATGAAGAATGATGACATTTACTTCATGAACACATCACCAATCCGGTTCTGTATCCTTATTTCTAAGTCCATTGGTCAAGGACAATCAGGTATCGCATGGTTCTAGATAACGAAAAATGATTAGGTACAATCGCCTAATCTTCTCTTTTCATGGAGTGCTAACTTCCTTGATTTCGTCTCTGCTCCTAATGCAAAACATTTTATCTAATGCACTCGAGACCATTGACAATTCTAAAAGTTCAAGGTCAAAAGTAGGTATAAATAGGGACTCGCTTGGCAACCTTTCATTCGTTCGCTGTGCTTCTTGGTTGCAGTTTCATTTTACTGTGCAATTAGTCTCTTACAAGTTCTGAGAACTTAGTTCCTGATAGTCCAATGAGGAAAGTTCCCGTGTCGGAGTGAAAGTTCCGAAATTCTGATTTCCGAAGTTTTTCATTGATTTTTACAAACGTAAGAGTATATTCTATTATTGTTCCCAAAAGATTATCCCTACAGGTAAAATTTTAAACTTTGTTTGTTTTATCAAAGATGACGGGCGAGGAAGGAAGACGAAGGTAGATGGAGCAAATTGATGGATCCAGCTCAAGCGACAGCGACTCATCACCAATGCGCATGTGCCCATCAGGTATGCCGACCAGTCGCAGGACCCAGCGGACTTTGCGGTTTAAAAGAACAAACTCGGGTGGTGCATGGGAAGAGAAGCCAAAAATGGTTCCCACTTCTAGTGAAAGCGACGATGAGACAGCTCACCGTTTCCACCCGGAGGTATCAACTGGGCTTTGGCCAACGACGCCGGGATACCGAACGTCTCAGCGAGCACCCAGCCGACAAACAGGGAGTTGGACATGGACGTTCTCATCCAGACCGACTTCCGAAACCAAATACAACAAAGGCATTGGACACGTGTGGAAAGCTCAGGTAATGAATTTAACGCAAATTTTAGAGTAAAAAGAAATAAACGTTTGATATATTTAACTTTATTTTTAGAAGCGGAGGAGACGGCTTCCAATTTGAGAGAATGCAGAGGATAGACATCTTCTGATTCTCAGAGATTGAAGAACTTCCCAGGAATCTTCGAAGACTACTGGGGAAGAATGGAAGGGAAACGACAGTTTGAATCTGATTCCGATTCTGACGTAATTTGGGAATGGTTTTGTTTTAATAATTAGATTTGGGAATGTAGACATTCATTTAGAACGTTGGTCGATGTTAAAGGTTGATGATTCTAGTAAGTTCTTAGGCATGGATTTTTAGTTTATATTCATTCTTATGGAAATTTGGTTGTAGGAACTTACTTTACTTATAACTTTTGTAGCGTCGATTCAAAATTTTACACACTTGGTATTTATATGTATGGTAGATTTCTGTATGAACTTTGTATATCCACGGTACTAAATAGTTGGAGGTCTTTTCACAATGCAAATAGTAGGTGCAATAAATCCGGAGTATATATCAAGAAATGAGTATCATGCCACTCAGTTTGTTTATTCTTGTTGAGATCCCGTTTCTAATTTAAAGGACATGTGCTTAGGTATGTTCTCTGTACAATAAGTTCATTGTCACTCCTTAGTACGCGAACATTACTCCATCCCACAAAACTTAATTCCATTCAATTACTCATTAAAAATACTGTAACTTTAAAGGAAAAATAAGGCACGACAGAAAAAAGCAGAGTATCTTCTTCTACACTGCTTTCGTACATAAAATTGCGTTGAAATTACCAAATTTCATCCTTTCGTAGCTTCGGTCAGAAAACTGACGAAGCCATTATCGTGACCAAACCACCAGCCCAAAGAGCTTGAACCGACATCACGTCCAAATCCACGCTCACAACAACAGCAGCAGCAGCTTAAGTGAAGCGTTCACCCCGCTTTTTTGGTGCAAGGCGTCTGCAGCGTACAGTCAAATCAGTGTTGTTAGCGTCATTACCTCCTACTTGAAGTCATTTGAGCATGACCACTAGCCTCATCTCATGTGTTCGGCGTTTGCTGATTTCACCTATATTGGAATTGCACGTCTCGGGTCGCGATTCAACTGAAACTACAGTTAAGCCAAGGGAAACTCCCCAGTTGAATGGGGAATTTCAATTTTAAAGTTCTGAATCTACCTTCTGTGTTCGTTAACTGATGGATCCTACTGAGCTAAATAGACCCTACACAACATATTGTCTTGGAAAAGTTGGCCGCAATTTTCTGAAAAACAGCGTCCTTTTTTGGCCTTTGCGGAAGTGCCCAATATGACGTCCGTGGAGTCACTGTTAGGAACCCATTTATCTCAATTCAACCGTCCTTAGCCAACGGGGATCTTTAACGGCCGCTTTTGGAGGATGATTAGATCACCCTTGATGCTTATACCATTAGCTGTGGTCATTACCATCATATTGTGATAATACTTCATGAGAAAGATCGGTAAGTGTTGAGCGCTACACTAAGCAACCATTTTAAACCTTAAAGCAAGATGTAGGCTACTAATATATCCGGTTTACTCTCTGTTGCAGGCCAGTACCTGAACATTATCACTCAATGATGAGGAACCAAACCCTGTCGGAATCTACTTGTTCTCCTCACAAACCCCCAGCGCAACCGCTAAACAATGTCCTAAATAACATGACACCGCTGGCAAAAGAAAAACGAGATCAAAGAGAACTAATCGGCTTGCTCAACGTGGCCGAGATGCTATAATTCGTAACAATCTCCTGTTAGCGGCTCAAAGGCGCTCAGGGAATGCCCCTGAAGAGGATGACTTCAGCAGTAGCGATGACGAAGTGGAGCCTATCTACCCACCTCTGACTCACCACAACCCTCTTCGACCAGAATATTTTGGCTGCGTGGGAGGAGTTGCCAGAAGACATGAGGCAACAAGTTGAGGAGTACAACTTCGCCACAATATTCAATACAGCTTGTCTACATCCCAACCTAGTCTATGATGATGAGAAGGCTCAGCCATTACAGGCTCAAAGTTGGAACCAATTGCTGAGGAGGATTCTGAAGCAGTTTAGGTCATCATCGTATGAAAATTATATTTTATTATATTGACACTTTATCCTGTGTACGTGAAGGCTGTTATGCTATGCTTTCATTGGAATATATCTCGCTTTGTAACATTGTAAAACTATGTCGTTGAAACTTGAGAAACTGAGGCGCCTCCAGTTGTTGCTGAAAATTAAAAATTGTATTAGCTCATACCATTCAATATAAAAATCATTTGAAAAACATAAAAACATAAGCTATCATAATCGCATTTGTATGAATAAAAATACCAAAACATTTCATATAAATCAAAACAACACAGGCACATGGTAATACACATGCTGTATTTTGTTAGAGTGTAAAGTAATGAATTACAGCTATGCTTGCTGCCGTTGAGAGACAGAAAAACATTTACTTTCGCGATTCAAGGTCAAATGTATCACAACAAACTCTAGCCAGCCAACTTGAGGAAAATGCGGTACTCTGTCAAATGCATGCTCGATTAGTCCTAGAAAGAAGCATCATCATGACAGTAAAAAGCTTAGTTAGTCCCAATATGAAACGTGGCATAGAAAAACATTTAATTGTGCAACATTAGACGAGATTCAGATCATTTCCGTCGTCTATTGTCTTTCTGAAATATGATTCTATCCGAGTTAAAAAAAAGTTCAAACTTGTCCAGGTTGCAAATGATGCCAACTTATATATTTATGAAGCATTTTCATTATATGCATCATGCTTGTCGAATTTTGAACGTTCTCCGCTGGCTCTATTCAAATGCCTGAATGAGATAAAGTTCATGGTCATCCTGATTTCAAGGACGAGCTCTGCATCGTTTTCAAACGTCCAGAATATTATATTGCATTTTAGTTCAAGTCACTTTCCTAATTAATTAGCATATCATAAATATAAAGCAATGTTTTGCTAGGCCTACGAGGTTTTTGTTTCCAAATTTGACTACTTCTCCTATAGCATGATATAACCACACTTATCAATGTAGTCCGGTCAGGGTAAAGCTTAAAATGAGTTGGAATAGATAGATGCAGTTGTATTAACGAAGAAAACATGAATAATACAAGTATCTATCATCATAATCATCTTATCCTACCTAACTACTCATGCATGCCATGTGCTCCACCAATATTGCTTGGTTGGAGTCACTATTTACTTAAAAGTGGTTACTGGTTACTTTCCATGAAATAAATGGTATGCAGGGCTGCCACAGACTCAAGTCAAAATAATACTCGTGTACTTTCCCTTCTCCCCTTTATTTCCCTGTAAAAACACAGCTAAAGATCTGTTGTCCTCATTCTTGTTGTGTTTTTGCTACCATATCAGAATAAAAACGGCTTTACGATAACGATTCTACTCGATGTAGTCTACTAAATCCCATTTTAATTGGCGAATCTTCCACTCCTCTCACGGAAAACAAGGAAACTCAAACCATGATGATCAAGATATTATAATGCTGAGAGCAGCATTTCGTAGTGTAGTCAAAAATGGAATGAAGTTTGTACTTGGTACTAACTACAGAAACTGTTTTTGCATACAACCCGCCTTCACCTACAGATTTAGCAGTTATTGCAAGCTATATAAAAAATATAGGAGCATTTTTACTGCTAAAAAATCCAACTTGTGTCCTCCCCATCTCTTTAATTTTTCTTCCGATTCAGACTCCTTTCGTAATCCATTCAATTCATGTTAGTTCAAGTTTTGTAACAACGAAACGAAAATGGTATACAAACATACAAAAGTCTGATAAGGTAGATTACAAATTTCTATTATATTCTTGGCTAGGTTGTAGTAATAATGTGGGATACCTTGTGTTTAGAAACTACTTCTTACCTAGCTATAATATGTGCTTAGTTCACAAAGAAAGTAGGCTTTTCTAAGGGATTAGCTCCATGCTTCAATTTATAGGGTAGAGTTTGTGTGGGACAAGAATTTTTTTTAAATATCACATTTTAAGGTGCATGATAAAAGGATTTTGTGAATGTCTTTTACGTATTGTGGGTTGCACTCTACATAAAAAATGGTTTAAAAATGACGGCATACGGATGCTGAGAATGGCAAAATCCGATCCTAGCATTTGAGCTAATGAGTCAAATTATGGGGATATATTACCATAGCCGGCTTTCAGATATTATACAATTTATCATTGTTCATAAGGCTACAGATTTGAGGAGCGGTGTAACGTTTTTTTTCTCAGACGCTGACTAAGTTGCATACAAGGGATTTCAAACGTATAGCTGGGTTTTTAAATATTATGGTAATATGAAAGGAGACAATTAAAGAATTACTATGTACCAGGAAGCACAGGTGAATTTAATAAAAGCCCTTGCGTATAAGCTATACAAATGCAAATTACTTACCTATTGGTTGTGCATTGCATTTAATTTTGATTGTTCGAATCCGCCATCGACGGTAAGGATTTGTTCCACTTGTGGTAATAACGTACTTCACGTTTGGGTCAAATCCGACGGGTAAATATACTGGAACAGTCAAAATTTGCTGAATTATCAATTGCACAGTGCCCCAGGAATTACATTTATTTGAAACTTTATAAGCCACTAATTTACATAGCTATACATATATATAAAACGTATCGAAATATACATACCATGGTGACCAGTCAAATCCCCACATAAAGGAGGCAATCTCATGTCAATTCCGTAAATGCTGAAGCTATCTTTCCAACAAATCCCATCAGGACCTGGAGGTTCCAATATTAACTGTTCAAAGTCAGTCGCAGTTGACAAACTCCACCTAACTATAGACAATAAATGAATTGGATCGGTCGTCGCATCGTCAAAGACATGATTACTAAGGAACTTGATTTTTTGAATGGTAGTTCAGTAAATTATTGTCGTACATTTCGCACTGCATGTTCACAGGTTGATTCTGCCTTTGCTGACGGCAAAAGGAAATTCAGGATTGACGAAATAAGTTCTATTAAGACCAGTTGAACTGCTGCATGCATATGAAACTGAAAAATGTGAATAGTTCATAAATTACATGAAGAGATCCATAATTTTTTAAGATTATCAACTCCTCAGTCTTTTATTGGACTTACAAACACAACACACTCCTATACCCCCTATACAAATTCCTTTTGCTTGCCCTCCCTTTGATTCGCATTCTTTTCTGTAAGCAGATCATAAAATCGCGATGCATCTCCAATTTCTCTTGAGAAATGATACAAAACTTCAATTTTCACCAACCTTGAGTAGCAGGTTCCCTGATCGTATCCTATTGTCCAACATTTTTCATTCCACAGGGAAAAGATGGAGAAAAAGGGTGCCACTAGAACATAAGCATTTAAAATTACGACAGCACTTTGACGATGAAAGTTAAACCATTAAATATTTACAAGACAGCCAATCAGATAGATAACGACTATTTTCTTACACGATCGAGTAAATAATTGCGCAAGACGATGAGTCTTTGGGTTCACGGGGACAATCGCCTCTAGTTTTCGCATTTCCTCAACGTTATTATTTGTATGAGACAGAGTAGAAGAGTTATTCGGTCACTCTGAACCTTTCTAGCAATTAAATTTTCACTGATTGATACATTTTTTGCACCAACGTTAGATATGTGTGGTGCTACTATTCTCATAGTTGTGGAGGCTAGTTCTGTAGTAACCGGAAGGATTGTACCATTTTTCGATGAATTCCTCTCTATTTCAACATCATTTCTCCTCACAGTTCTTGTATGCACAATTTCCGTAATATTTTTTATCGGAACAGAAGAATAACTTTTGTTATTTATATGCGAAACTTGATTTTTAGATACTGAAACATTACAATAGCCCTGAGATTATGGCGTCGGTAACCCTGGGTCACATTGATCGCAAATAAATGCTCACTCCTTTTTCCAATCTCATTTAAACCTTCACTACGAGAAATGCCCTTTTTAATCAACCCATTTTCAGATGCAATTACACCAGTTGCTTGAATAAAATTCACGAAAACACACATACAAATCACAGAGTAGCAAATGGCATGTGACGTGTACGTTTCCATAATGGGAAGTTTATTCATAATTGCTCCATTGGGTTCCTAGTTTGTTTTAAACTATAACTTCACAAAACGGTTGACACCACTTTTCAGTTGAGAGCTAAGATGAGAAAACTACAGAAATTTAGTGGAAAGTTGACTACCATTGCAGATGCGGAGCAGAAACATGCACCTTGCAGAGATTCGAACAATGAGAGACTGACAAAGGTGAGAAATCAGTGTGCAGGTTTTTACGGAATAATTGGGCATAAAAAAGTGTGACCGTCAACTGTAAGTGAGTGCATGTATGCATGATTATGTGTGTAGGGATTAAAATTTAAGTGTAAATACATTGTAGCCATGTACATCATCAAACCTGTTGCATTCATTTACACAAGCATAGATATTTTGTTTTTACACAAGCAGGGACGTTCAGATCAGTGTACTACTGCGGGGATGACCATATTTAAGCAGTTTTTAGGTGCCGAATTCCTGAATAGACCAAAAGCAGTAAGGAAAAAGCTACAGGGTGCGATAAGTGGTGTGTAGTAAACCTGAAACTTTCTAGACAAAATGATTGATTTATCAACTGCTTTCATTGTGCTTTCTCTGAATTGATCATAGTTCATGCTAACCAAATCAAATTTTGAATATCACAATTTTTTAACGTGAACTGAAGTTCAGTTACAATCAAGCGACGCTATATTTCTAAGCCAAAATTACTCTTTACATGCATCAATTATATATTATTATATAAAATACAGTTATGAATCGATGTGTTTGTTACTTTCTTTGTTTGAAAACGTTTAGTCAACGTTTACAGGTTATGCAAATTGGTGGAGTCATTTTGATTTATATTTACTTTTCAGCCTGCGATATTCAGATTAGCTCCTTTGTCTGGTTGTAGGATTTGCATAGACTAGTTGCACTTTGTTCCATGCATATTGGACCTTTGCTTTGTAACATTTAAAATAATTAAGAAATATCGCAGTACATCCTGTATTTCATACGTTCTGAATTGCATTCTAGGTGGATTTCTTAACCATTTTAAACGCACGTGCCAAGGTCATGTAAAACGTAGTTGTATGAATCATGAAAGTTAAATGTTATGATACGTTTTGAAAATAATGGAAATTTTGAAACAAATCAACGTTGAGGCTCAACATGGCTTCTGCATGTTCATTGTTTGCAAATTAGAAAGGTCTCAGGTATTATGCAGAGATAAGGGGTACAACGAGACTGTTCCATTACTTTCTCTTATGGCTAAGGTATTTACAACTACCCTATTTTTCATCAGGTTTTTCCAGGTTATCGTGAATTTTTTAAAATTTTAAGCTACTGTATGAAAGTTTTGAAAGTTAGCGTGACCTACTGTCATTTGACCTTGAATTTGGGGTATAAAAGGGCCGATTTTTCGCTTTGAAAATCATTCTTGCGCACTCGTTCAAGAGGAAAGTTCTCCAAACTTACCTACTCTAGTGAACAATTTTTGGCTCGGAAATTTTGATTTTTTGGGAACTTAAATTTCATTTCTTAAAACTTTTCAATTTCCCTTCGGAAACCATTTCCAGCAGAATCTGTGACGACAAGATGGAGGGGTTCGACATACATCGCCCGTACCTTAATCTGGAGCTTCAGGAAATTCTCAAACGCAAATCGCTTCGCTTGGAAAGGTATGAAATTTAATTCCTTCTATTCTAATATTGTGTGTTATTTGGGAATTTCGAATTATTTCTCAATTTAATTTTGTGATTTTTATTCAATATTTCCATACAGGGTTTCACAACTCCCACTTCCTGAAGACCTCGAGCGTGACCTCAAGTGTGCTGTGTGCCGAGCTGGCTGTACTCAGCACCCAGTGTGCCATGATGGCCACCTTGTTTGCAGCTCGTGCGTCAAGGAGTTCTGTGTTGGAAAAGACAAGACAGAATGTCCCGTCGTCGTTAAGGGCCCATTTGGGAACTACCTTTGCCAAAAGAAGCTGACAGGACACGATAATGGAATGCCTAGTCACATGGACATCTTTCTTCAGCTATTTCAACCACTACCTTGCGGTGCTACAAAGTACGGCTGTACTTTCACAGGAAGGAAGGCTGAGCTGCTGCAGCATGAGATAAATGACTGCAGCTACAGGTAAATAATTAGTGTTTATACACTTTTGCATTTAAAAGTATGATTCTTAACCAAACATAATCTTTCTGTTATATTTTTTTTGTAGAAAGCTGCGTGTCTGCTTCCTACCAGGGAAAAACAATGAAGATCCCTGTGCACAACGGTTTGCCACACACGCGGGATTAGTTTCTCATTGGAATGAGCACGGCTTCACAGTCCAACACGATCCGAAGACTGTCGTACATTTCCAATTTAAACATCCTTCCGATTTATCTGATGAGTGTAAGTCGTAGTTAATTTTCATGTCTGCGAAATTGATTGTATGAATGGTTTGATTGATTCTCAGCCAATTTTCTACTTGATTTTTAACCAGGGGTCGTTATTGAGCGAAGACTTGTGGACTACCCTGGAGACCGTTTCTGCGTACTCACCATTTGTGAAAATAAGACACACATTCGCATGTGGCTTCGAGAAAACGGACCATCTGGCGGATCCTGCTGTATTGCCATTTTATTTCGTGTCAACTCCTGCAGAATCAGTTGTAAGTTCAGATTTGTTAAGTAGTTGCCACTATTTTACGTTCATTAGCTCTAATATTACTACGAATGGCATTTATTATTGTATTCTCTATTTTCAGCATTATCTCGACTGCTTTAGGACCAGAATTCTTCCCTACAGTGAGAAGGACTTGGTGAAGACAAATGATATCCACGCAAAAGAGTTCAAGAAGAATTTCCTGCGCGTCACCGCTGACGGTAGCAAAGATGGCAATTTGCACGTCAGCTTTGCCTTTGAGTTCCTGGTTACACCTACGTCCGAACCGTCCATCAAGGACAACAAGAGTCTACTTGCTCGTGAACGGTTGATCATGAAGCCGACGACCAGCCAGCCAATGCCTAAGGAATCTCCTGCCATCAAAGACCCCGAAGAGAATGACTCTTCAGCCACCGTAAAGAACGAGTCTCCAGCTACCGAAGAGAAAGTTTCTCTAGCCACCGAACAGAAACAGACACATCAACATCATGACACTCAACCCAATATTCTGAAGTCCGGTGCAGCCCAACAGGATAAAGGTGCTGAAGCCACGGCTGGAACATCCAGTTCTTCCAATTCAAGGGACTCTTCCGCCAGGGATGAACAGCACCCAAAATCGCCCATAACCGGAGGACGAGAAAGAGGTGGCCGAATACGAAAAAGAAGTGGGACACCCAGAAGCTCAAGCCCGTGGTAAAACAACATGCGAACTGAAACATTTTTCATTTAATCCATCCATTAATACATCGGAAATTACTTATTCTCTTTGTCATTAACTTTTAGGGTAAAAAGGGATCAAAATCAAAGTGGAGCAAAGTAAGTTGAACCAGATGGAAAATCTCCGGCAATGGAACGATGGAAGTTAGTCGGAGCTAATTTTTATTATTTATTATATATAATAGTATTTTGTTTTCTTGGTAGGTAGAATGAAGTTTAGACGCTGTATTAATTCTTAATATTAAGTCACACAGCGCTCAGATAGATAGATTCAATTAGATTAGCACCTGAGGCATATTAATGAACTATTGTATATGCCTATTGCTATTTTTTTTTGTAATCAGTCCGTTCAGTACATGTTGAGTAGACAAGATAATCATATGTCCTCCTTAGTTGTATTTTTAAAAACGTTTTCATGAATTTATACTGTAGGTTAGGTTGATTGATGAACTAATAAATAGTATATTATTGAAAATTCAACGTCGCTTGTATCGCAAACACTTTGTTTCATCATATTAACATGAAGATTGCTTAAATTAGTAAGTAATGCATTATGACTGGCTATACATGTTGATTCCGAGGCAACAACTTTCGTAAAAATTATTTTTATTGAAAATCTTGGAAAATTGCATTTACATAAATCGTGAAGAAGGAGCGAATTCTTCATGCAAGACTGAAACGGTACAACACCATTTTGTCTCGAACGTTTACTTTCATAATTTAAACTGTCATTTGTTTCTTTTTACAGGCAAATTTACTACGATCAAGATGAGTAATCCCTCGCAGCCACAACCCACTCCGCCTCCAGCTGCCGCTGCTATTCCTCAAGCCACCGCTCCTCCATTCACAGCGTATCCGGTTGGAAATGATGGAAACCCGTTTGTTCCCAGCGAGGAGATCCTATCGCATCAATGACTCCGGCCAGCGCCGTACTGCTGTGAGTTTGACTGTCGTCCTCGCCATCGTGGGCGTCTGTGTTTGCATCGTTCTGCCACTGATCTGCATGATTATCTTTTTCGCTTTCTTCTTCCAAGTGGCAGTTATTGTTCGATAATCGGTGAGATAACGAAAAAACACCTCCTTTCTCGAAAACCAATCTCACATTTTAATAGAATGAATATATTATTCATAATTTTATGAGGCTTAACGTTGCATCAAGCACTTAAAAGCAGATGAAAATGAATGCTAATAAATAAAAAAGTTTTAAAATTCTCCTGACCAATTTTGAATGTGTAATCATCTAATTTTTAAGTTAAGTTGAACCCTCATATTTACATTGGTCTTCTCGTATCACTCACATTTCAAAAAGTTGAAGGAAGAGTTGGAATTCATACCACATTTAAAGTTAGCAAGGTTTTTACCATTAAAATTTTCATGGCGTCACCACTGAAACAATAATATTCCTAGTCATTCATTTACCAAAATTATATAACCTAAAATTTCTTGCAAACAAACTGATAATTATTTTTTGATTGTCATTCCCATTTTCGTCTTCGAATCACTTTTTCTATCAAAGAATTAATTGGGAACTACAAAGCAGCCGCAGCTCAGAGCAGAATAGGTGAAACTTTCCATTTTCAGAAGTATACCGCGAAATGAGTTATCCAACGCAACCCGGTGGCTACCCAGCACAACCGCAATACTCTTCACCACAACCTACCCCATCTCAACCCGGTGTTTATTCTCCAGGAAGTCCTCTAGCCAGCCCCGTTGACCCCAGCTATCCCCTGCAGTATGGAGCAGCTCCTGGTTTTGGTCAAACCCCGACATTTGGAGCTGGACCGGCCACTGGAATAACTGGAGGTAACCAGCGGCGTGCTAACCAAGATGTATTTTGCATCATTTGCTTAGTGATCTGGATAGTCTTTGGGACTATCGCCGGAGTCGTGATCTATAAGAACAAATAGCTGTAGCCAGTTTTGGAAGCAAAGAAACGTTCATGTTGACCTGGATAGAAGGTCACCCTGATTTTAGAGGATACAATGCCATTTAAATGTTGTGAATTGAAATTATTAATGTTAAATAAACCTTTTAATACCAACCGCGTGTGTAGTTTCAACTTATTCATTCTTATGGGTAACATCCTCGTAAAAATATGCGAAAAAATGGAAAAAAATCATTTGTTTCAACAAAAATCTTTATTAAACTGGAATAACTTTAATTCTTCATGTTGGACAACAATATCATTTCAACTTGTTCAAGAAAGGAAGTCTCAAAATGAGTTATCCACCGCAGCCCGATGGCTACCCAGCCCAGTCTCAATTCGCCCCACCTCAAGCGTTCTCCTCTGGACCCAGTGTTTATATTCCAACTGATTCGGACCTATTTGACTCTGCTTTTACCCCCACAACCGCAGTAGTATGGAGCCGGCTATGGGGCAGCGCCTTCTCCCTTTGGAGGTGGTCCTGCTTTCGGCTCAACTCCGACATTTGGTGTGGTAATGGGATGGGATGAGAAGTGGTCAACGTCGTGCTGCAATGGGCGGCTCCGCAATTGGTTGCATCATCGCTTGCTGCATTGTCCTTTTATTTTTTATTGGAGTGGGCTACTGGATCTATTCCGCTATCATACAAAAACGTCAAACAGAACAACCCCACACGTTTCCTCCTGGACGACGAGGGTCCAGATCAAGATCAAAATCAAACTGGAAGCGACGCTGTATGATGGCTGGTGTTTGTGTGCTCCTTATACTATTCCTGGCTGGCTTCGCTGCTGGAATCTACTTCATCGTGACTGAAAGAGTGCTCGGAGTGGAAAAGAATAATCAGAAGATTCTGGACCAATGGAATACGCAGGAAACCACCCATAAAAACATGACCACGGACAAAATCTTCTTCTTCCATGCCCTGAAACACAACCGAGCAAACATAAAATGCCCTGTCATGCATATTCTTGGTGCAAACCAAACTCTGCGAAGGATCAGAAGTCACCTTTTTCCGGATCCACTTGTTAGCTGAGTCATCGACAGTAAAGAGATTCACAAGCCGCAAACTCATACGGGAACTGGAACTTCCATTATGGAGATTTACGTAGTTTCAACGCAAGTTTTTGAATAGTTTAGTTAGTTCAGAAAGTAGTATCAACTACTGTTGTTACGATCTGCAATTAAAAATAATGAGCTCTCCCCACAATAACCAGCGGAAGTGCGTGAAGGTGGCGAATCTGGGTTCGGATAACGATTCAGTTCTGGAAGTTAAAATCAGGAAACCTTATCGTCCAGCGTTGGAAGTGCTCGTTGAAATTCAGAGGGATGATGAGTAGCGGGTCTGGTCCCACTGTGAAAGAGGAAATGCACAGAAACATAAGGATGCCAGAAGAAAGTTGATAATGGAGGAGTGAGACGATTACACAACGTTGATAGCTGGATATCGTGAAAGTTTTACTTTGTTAATTTAATGTGTCTTTAATTATGGGACTTTACTGTTGTGTTGTGATCTCATTTAATGTATACTTTCACTTTCAGAGAATTCCGGCAAATAATTACTTCGAGGGTGCAAATGACGACGAGGTGGAGACTGTCACTGGAGCTCGGGCACCATGTAACTCGTGCCATGATCCCATCAAATCATCCCAAGACCTGCATTAACCCAATTACTTGAACATGAGCATGAACTCCAGGGCGACCTCCGGTTACCAGAAGGTGACACTGGAGAAACTACAGAGGGAAAATGTGCAGCTGGAACTAAAGGAATCACAGACCAAGACGATCATATAGCCCCATGCGTATCTGTTCAGTCTACTGATGGAATTGGGAAGGAACAAGGGATGGAAATTTGACTCCTGGTTATGGAGATAACAAGTTTCAAATCTGAATCACAACCAGGTCCGTCCTCGTCATCACAACTTTGGCCCATTGTAGTAAACGTTTCAACTGTAAGAGCCAATAGTTCGATTCCATCATCATTACTGTCATTGTTGTCAGAAACATCTTTTACCAAGGCAGAGCAAGAAATAGAAGCGTACAACCTTTTGACGTGGAACTATTGGAAGCGGACCTGTATAGATTCTGATTTAGATGAAACGCTAGATAAGCAAAAGAGAGTTCGCTAACGTGTTTGTTAAAGCGAATCTTGAAGTGGCAGAAGAAGATGAGGAAATGACGAAGAAAAGGGTGGATAATCGAAAGACGAAACGAAAATGACAAAAGAAGACGATAGGGACGTACGATTAAATCATGCTAAAGGTAAAGCTTTTATGGAGGAATGGGAAGACTAAAGGGGCGAACTGAGACAACTTCTGAACTCCTCAACCAAGTGTAACTAGCAGAAGGAAACCCTCTCCAGCTGCAGTAAACAAGTTGTAGATTACCGCTTTAAAGTGGATAAATATGGTCTTTCGTTTGATTAATTTGGTTTGGTGCTTCGTTTAGTGGGAATTGTAAATGCTATTAAGATTTTTTAATAGTTTGCTTCCATTGTTAGGTAACGCTTCCTAAGATTAAAGATGAGGGCGACTCGTCCAGCAAAGGAGAATCCGAGCCCCTTGTCCAGACCTCGACCATCCATACCAATTGACTTGACTGCAACAACAAGCGTAAGTCAAGGTGGCTGTGCAAGCAGGAGGACGTCCTCCATCTCCACTTTTCCAGAAGAAGATGTTGTAGTTGTTGAACATGTTCGTCAGCCGGACGCCGTTCCAAACCCAGATGTGAAGAGCGGAGACGCGTGCTCCGACGTCGACTAAGAAGTCAAATAGAAGCCGAGTTTGAAACACGAATCAAGAATTTGGAAGAGGGGATCCGAAAGTTGAAGAAAGACAAGCATGAGTTTTAACGGATTTTCAGCTCCAAATTTGTTGTTCTTCGGGAAAGCGTTGGGGTCAACCTCCTCGAGAACGATGTGAAGACCCAGGATACAAAAATAAGCCATTTAAACGGACTGGTTGGAACTAATGCTAATCTCCAGGAAAAATTACCCAACTGATTTGAATGAGCGATTTGAAAGATGAAACAAAAAGCAGAGCCAGTAGCAGTTGGTGCAGAAATGTTGGGCGAAAGGAGAAGTCGACTTTGCAAACCAGATGCAGTAGATCCAGTGCCTAAGGGCCTTGTCAAACCGGAATCAAACGGGCGAGAACAAGATCACCATTTTGGGAGCCAATCTTTTGGATCTTTTTCTGTTATGAGTTTTTCGTGTTTCAGTGTATTTCTTGCGTGGAAAGAAATGGGGTGAGGTGTAACACTTACGAGTAAAGTACACACCTCGTCCTTCACCGAATGGAACGATATTGCGGCTAAATGTAGGTCCATATGAATAATGACTAATCCCACAATATTGGGTTTCACTGGGCATATTTGTCTCCGGGGCAACGAGTTGAATTTTTAAAATTGACAAATTCCTTATGGCAATTAACAGGTGAAACCTTAAGGTGAGCATGGCATTTTTCTAAACTTTCTATATGATCAGATTTTACTTGAATTATTTTAGTCGTAAAAAACATTTTCAAGCCACATTTTACCTATAGCTTTTTTTTGAATTTGAAAGTTGAATGGACATAGAAAAAGAACGTTAATGCATGTGTTATTGTGGGTATTCATATCATTTCAAAAAGAAAAAGCTATAAATAAAATGTGACTCGAAAACGGTTTTCACAAGTAAGGAATGTTATTCAAGGGAAATCTGATCAAATCGAAAATTTTGAAAAACTGCCTTGCTCACCTTAAGGTTTCACGTGTTAATTCCCATAAGGAATTTGTCAATTTTAAAAATTCAACTCGTTGCCCCGGAGACAAATATGCCCAGTGAAACCCAATATTGTGGGATTAGTCATTATTCATATGGACCTACATTTTGCCGCAATATCGTTCCATTTGGTGAGGGACGAGGTGTGTACTTTACTCGTTAGTTAGTTCACTCGTAGCTTCCTTTTTTCTTTAAATAAATGATTTAGTCTGCATTAATTGTATGCTAGTTTTGGCGGCTAATAATTATTATAGAAAAAAGAACCCGGATTGTTAGAACCTTAGATGAATTTCTAATATGCAATAATTGTTTCGAATTTGAAGTGAAGCAGTTGTTTACTAACCTCCTGTCATACATATTAGCATTTGCTCTAGTAGTAGTAGTAGTAGTAGTAGTAGAATTTATTGTAGGCTTATGGGGCCAGAGGCCCATGGAAGGCCATACACTTTATCAATACAAAGTTACAATTTTGGTCATGAGTCTTGTATAGTATTTCCTTAATTAGGTAGATCATTAAGTTCTTAAATATAGGAAAGTATTGAAAAGATAGAGTTGTATAACTTAAAGCTTGCATGAGACGAGTAACGAATCAGAAATTAAATATTGACATCAAAGAAGTGTAAATCTTAGTTTTAACTAGAGAGTAATAAGTGGTAGGGACTAACATAATTAACTATATTATAATCATGGTCATGTCCATAATATCTAGAGACAGGTAGAAAATTTGCAAACTTTGAACCGAATGGAGTTGGTAACTCTTGCGATATGTTACAGGATAATCTCTTAAGCTATGGTAACTATTTTCTTGTTATTTTGTAGTTTACTTTAGATATGTATCTTAAACTGTATTACGTAATTCGATTGCTTCCGGGGTTCCTGCTGGGTTACGGGAAATGCTGCATATATATAGCATCAGAATGACAATAAGAAGGATACAGATCCCTCCAAGTGTGCCTGAGACGATAATGATGTATACAGCCGTGTCCATGTTTTGTGAAGCAGTGGTAGGTTGTGGTTTGTACACCATCACCTCCTTTGAACGGCCAGACTCGACCGCTTGGTCGACACCGGCCACAATGCTTCCCGTAAACACTCCATTAGCACTTTTTGGGCGACACTCCACCCCCCAGCATGAACCCATTAATGGCAACTGACGCGATGAGCAACACTAGAGCAGCCTGGAAATTATTACAAAGTGGATTTTAAGATTACTTATTTATAGAGAGGCTAATACGAGAGTTTTTGCACAATTGAAAGGATGTGTAGGTGTAAGGTAATATAATTAGAATTAGGTATTACTTTATATGTCACCATGATTCAGACCGCTAGTTTGGGGTAATGTAGGAACACAATACAATAAAATATCACACAGACAGAAGTTTTTCATGTGCACTACTGTTCTTGGATAAACCTTCTTTCTTCAAGACTCGAGAGTAAGTAATTTGCGAAAAGGTTGGCGTGGAGTTCATCTTGTACATTAAGGATATGAATCATCTTTTCGGTATCCTGTTGAATTAGGTCAGGCATTAAATCGGGCATCAAATATTTGACTCGGAGGTATCTGAACATTTTACATTCCAAAATAAAGTGTGTCAGATTGTCCTCTCTTTGCATATTGCAAATTGTGCAGATTTTTCCATCGAGGGAATGTCTAAACTTATTGTAATAGAAATGGTCGTTATTCAGTCTTGCTTGTGCAATAATCATGGAGATTCTGTAAGGCACTTTAAACGTGAGGTATCTTGCAGGGATTGGCAATTCAGGCACTATGCTATTGTAGTAGTGGTGTTTGGTTGAGCTATTTACGGAGTTAATGTCGTTTTGTCTTAGCGAGTCGAGAATGTTAGTTAGCAGAACTGGGCAGTTATGTAGGAAGTTATTTATGTCGGATCCGTACTAAGATGGCTTTGTCCGAACTTGTTAAAAATGTCCGCATTTGGTCAGTCCAACTGAATTTGACATTGGTGTCACTCTCACCTCTCAGGGCATCAAAGCATTTCCTTGGGTATCTACTTTGGTC
>LJIJ01002846.1:0-23209 GCA_001718145.1 Orchesella cincta
GTTTTTTACCATGGACAAAGTGTGTAAAGACACAGGTCGAAAAAAGTTACAAATGTGTACATGACATTAAAAAATATTGTAGCACTGTACTGTGGTATATAGACAAAGGCTAGCTTTTCCCTCATAATGTATATATTCAAACATGCAACACGGACTGACTAGGTTAAACTGTTTAATAACTTTATGATACTGTTTTAAGATTTTGATTACGACACGGCTTGCTAATTTAATTGTCTATCCAAACCTGAATTTATTTTACTTATACTTATTTATAGTTTTTTTTTAATTCTTTAACCAGTGACTGGTTCATGAAAACAATATGTTTAAACGTGTTATGTTCTTATGTCACTTTAATAAAACTTTGCAATTCAATTCAATTAAACTCCTACCAAGAATGTTTTTGTGCCTAAAAACGGAAAATTATTTTCAAGCGGTTTAATTGCATATTGTACTAAATAAGTTTGGCTGGTAGTTGGTTGGTGGCTGAGTAAGCGAGATATTGCTACTTACTGCAGTTGTTTTAGATCTCTTTCAAACATTTCTCCCGCAGCTGAGTAAAAAATATTCGTAAAAATATCTAAACTATTATGACCAAATGTACAGGCTCCATTTGCCTCATTCTCCAACTTTCACATTGTGTGTAGAATGAGCAACTAATAATAATAATACACAGCAATGTACTTCTCTTGAGATTCTTTTTCAAACCCATTACACGGACACTTAATGTTTTAAAAATATTATTGTCATTTCAACTTGGTCTATTCTTTTATCATGAGAACGATCCCTTTGCGCATTTAAAAATTGGATGCATGCAACGCACACACCGATGCGATATAAATACATATTTCACATGCATTATTACGACAGCTTCAGTTTTTCATGTTGGGAAAAAGTACCTCCAACAACCGTTCGTTCAACTGTGCATAACATTCATCCCATGTCCATATAATAACTTGACTCTCTCCCAGAGATGAAAATAGTGTAAGCTTTTTTACCAAATGACATAAAAAAGTATTTCTGGATAGAGTGAAAGTAGCGGAGGTGGTAAACTATGAATATGAATAGAGAAACGGTAAAAAAATGAATGGAAAAGCGCACAAGTTACAACCATGTATACAAACGGTTTTTGTCATTTTCATCGTCGTCACCAAGTACCATATCACCACTTTCATCAGTACATATCATCATCATCGTCATCTCATTCTCGTCGTCATTGTAGTTAGTCGTAGTGGCAATAGCACTAGCACTAATACAAAGTGTGTAGTAGTCGGAGCCATTTCCAAAACTAATGTCTATTTCTTACACGGCGATGACGACGATGGGAGGATGGTATGCTCAGCATTATATCTATTATTACGAGCCTAGTTTTGTTGAAGTAAGTAGTAAAATAGTTTGTATGATAACATGAAATAGTAAAAAGCACATTATACTACCTTCCACACAGCTATTCCCCCGTTTTTGCCCTCCGTTCTTCCCTGGCCGCGGCTATCTCCTATCATGACAATTTATTATGTCCCGTAATAATCATTATGATTATAATCTGCATTATTATTAGCTCATGCATGCTTGCTTGCCTTTTCCCTCCATCCATACATTCATCTACTCAAAAAAAGTGGAGATGCAATTCAACCAAATCGTATATATACATAGATCCTCTTTTACATTTCACGTTTGTGGAAGAGAGAAAGGCAAAAGCGCAGACTGGGAAAAGCGGCTCCTTTCTACTTCATGTGACGGTCGGTCGTTCCCTTTTTCTCTCACTTCCTCCTCAAGGGACTCTACATAAGCTGTCAAAAAAGGAAAAGCTGAGTGTAAGCGCATACCATATACTAGGAAGGACGAAGAGGATGCTGATGATGATGACGACGGCATTATACTTGGTTGAGCCTCGCTTTTTGTCACTTATTCTTCAATGTGGTATAGCCTCCTCCATGGTTGGGAAAGAAGAAGACTACTATACTACCAGCTTTTTAGTTTGAATTAATTCGTGAAAAAGCTCTATTTTCAAGAGAGCTTTACGTTTTCATTAATATAAGCTTATTGTTATATGTTTCGTCATAAGTATGTTATGTACCTATTCATGCTTTTGATTGTTTTTGCTCAGATTCAGTTTTTTGAATGTAGGCCAAATACGCGAAATCTGTATGAGATTCCTGTCTGCCTTGTGTATTAAATTATATGAAGTGGGCATTTTCAAGGGATTATATGAGTCGTAATTCTCTTTTCCTCTTTTGTTTTTTTGCTCAAGTAGTTCTATCCGTGTTGGAGAAGAGAGGGGAATGAGTGGAGTTGAGGAAAAAAAAGAAAACGAGCTTGTTCTTTTTGTTTGTCGCTTTGCATCGTGTCACGATCATGATGTTCCATCGAAATCATTTTTTGCAGTCGTATTATACAAGTTAAGGTATTATGTTGTGCCAAATGTATAGTATTTCACACACTAACATCACTTTATAGGAACAGAGTGAAATTTTGTTTTAATATATACAGCAGTTTTGGCTAACATTTCATAAACTTCCTTCCTTGTATGAATGTTTCGACAAAAATGTAAAAAAAAGTAACTTATTTTATTCCATAAGGAGCATATTGCGTGAGCATAATACTAGACAAATGGTGCGTACATGGTTTTCCTCCAATATTACAACATACCAAAAAGAAAACATCAAACGTTAAGGTTTCATGTAGGGAAAAAGACGTACCATTCTGCCAAAAATTTGAAGCTTCATGTGTGGCTTCAAATGATCGTTAAGAGGGCTTCAGAAGATTACATACATGCATACTTTACACAACAGAGAACTGAAATAATATTGTACTCGTATATTATATAAGGATGAAGCTATCAATAGAACAGACATACGTTTATTTGAGCTTTCGATTACTGTGATTTCATGTGAGTGCGTGTCTGTGCGTAGCTTTTATATCTGTTTCTCTGCTCGAGACCGTGAATGATATGGTTTGGTAAAATAACAATGCGAGCTGAGAAGGGGCTTCCGTGATTCCGTGCCTTACTCAACTTACCTTCCTTCATGCCAATGGGATTCCGAAATATCTTCATTTCCCAAAAGTGTGATGGTGAGAATGATGATGATCCTCTGGTGTGGTATGGCATCGCATCGTGTATATTACTGCCTCCTGTGTGCGTGTATTTACCTTTTCTGTCGGTTGGTGAGTAGGAAAATGAAATGGTGGCATGATACACTTAAGCTCATAATTGTGACTAGGAGATAACATAACATGCTCCAGCATTTATTGGCTGCAATATATCAAACAACAATTTTGTGGTTTCAACGTGACCTAAACTATTCTCCTGTTTTCACTATAAACACTGATTCTTCCACCTCCACTAAGTTGAAACTGCGTAGAAAGAGAGTCTCAATGGCATACCTATTAGCTCAGTTCTCTGTAATCTAGAAATCAGCAGTTGTGTATGAAACAGATTGTCGAGCTGGTATCCTAGATTTATATTTATTCATGAAAACACGAGCGAACGAACGAACGAACTGATTTTCTGTTGAGCGCATTGTGTAGGACTACAGCTCGTGATTTGACAGCAAATTCCGCTTAATACTGTCGCCTTGTGTCATTTCACGTACCGAAATTTCAAGAAAGCATTATACCCCTCTCATTATCAAATAGTGCGTCCATTATTTGTCTAGACAAACAGATAAATTATTGCATCGCATGTTATCATGCTTCCCAATAAGTATCATTCCATACACACGTCAGCTAAATCTCAAGTTGTTATATCCTGATTGAATGGAAACAGAACAGACTACCTGTGCTCATTTCTGCTTTCTTTACAATAACTTATACTTATGGACACTGCTCACAACTTTCAAAGCTCTGTCCACACATATAACATCATAAAAATTGTTATTTTCAATCACATCAAAGGGAAAATCACATAAAAATGAAACCGTACTGTAGCTAAACTCAGAAATATATATTTGTATCCTCAGGAGCATAAACTGATGAATGAATGTTCACAAAACGCGACTTTCAAATGATTGCCCATTCTAATAAAAATACCTAGAATAGGTAGTGAAGTGAAGGATTATATGACGTAGCAAAAAAAAGAATCCCTACCAGTGAGCTGGAGCAGTCTATGTGATATTATACAGCACAGTTAAACAGAAGAGATGTGGAATGGACTTGAAAGAAAAATGGCATGAGGCTATTCACGCTAATTTAACTTCTTTTGTGAAAATATATGTCTATGTACCTTTTATTGTTCAGTCATCGAATTTCGGAAAGTAGAGACAATAAGAGAATATCCAATAGGTATAGTCTTGATATGACTTTTCTGCGTTGTGCATTCTTCAGCATGTTTTCTTCTCCCAATTTCTTCATGTATCGTATTGAGTTTCCTTTTTATATTCTTTTAGAGAGAAAAAAGAAATGATTTTTGTAGCTCATTGCATGTCTGGCGAAATAAACTCGGTGAAATAAAGTAGTGGTAGTAGGAGAAAAGGAGTTGATATCTCTACAGGGTGGATTTATACTGGCACTATCATAAGCATAAAAAAGGGTTCTTATCTGACGATGTTGAGCAGAAGCATTTTGAAGTCATGTCATGACAATCTACGGGTGCCAGTTTAAGCTTCATTGGAGATTGCCACAATATACACTTTTTTGCTACAGCTGCCAATGCAATACAGCACAGTACACTAAAGATGGAGCGAAAACCAGAAACTCCAGTTCATGACTTTTGCTCTTCCTACCAATTCTATTGTAAAAGCGAGGATGCAGAGCACAGCAAAAGCCTTTGAAAATTTTTCATCCATCCGTAAAAACGGAGAGAGAGAGAGAAAGCAAAACGCTCGCGGAGGAATGTCCCAGTACGAAAGAATACGGAAAAAAATCTTAGAAAATGTTGCAAATGTATACCTCATGCACAGATATTTATGTGTCACCATTATATCTATACCAAATAACTTTGACTTTTTTATACCATGATCTGACAGAAGTGTAAAAGATGAGGCATATAAAAAGGTAGTGTTGGTTCCTATCCCCTATCGTCTTTCTAGAAACCGTTCCACTTTCAAAGTTATACTATGAAATGCTTGCCATTTCACAAAACTTGCGAAATCTTTCATTTACTAAGAAAAATATTTTTGAGCTTACTTTTGCAGTATAGCATAATATGTAACATCAGCAGCATCACTTTTTTTACGGTTGGTCTTTAGCCTTTTGCCCTCTTGTTCGTTGTGTAATATATCTGCCTGTGTGACGCTCTTTAGTACGCTCATATATAAACTGTTGCAGTTGATCCGGAAAAGGATAAGTCAAATTTTTGCGTGGTGATTTGTTCCTACTTTTTTGGCACTTTCTGTGATTCGATCGTAAAAAACAAGTCGTACGAAGTGAGACTCGAAAGACGTCAATACACATTCTCCTATTATTACATAGATGACTAGGCGAGGATCATAAAATGAAATTGGTATATTTTTAACTTTCGAGAAAATTAAATGCGGAACGGCAATAGGAAGAGAAGAGAAAGGGAGTCGAATGAGGAGTGGAGCGCGTAGGCAGTGAATGAACAGTAAAAGTGCAAAAAGGGCGCTGATGTGTTGGTAAAATTTATTTCTCCCAGTGTCTAGTAAACGGAAAGGATCTTGTGTCGACTCGACTTTGAGATTAGGGATGAGACAGGTTTCGTTTCAGCGATTCAGGTTCTGATGTGATGTGAATGTCGAAAGCAGCATTTTCCTTGATTTATTCAATCCATTTTAATTTTCTCCAAAGATTCCATCTTCTGTTCAATGTGTTAATGCACGTACGTTTGATTAGGCTCATGAATGTAGCTTTTCGTTTGACAGTTTTCAGATGTATTAGGTGCCTAAAAGTGGAAGCCATTTCGGTTTGATTAGATTTTATTATAGCTGTGTTGAAAACGCCAGTATTTTTAGAACTGACTAAATAATTTGTAAATTCGGGTACCTGTGACTCAAACTTCAGAAATGAGTATCAGCAATCAATTTGTATTTTATTCTGGTAAATTTCGAGTGCTAATTCAATGAATTATGAAAACTGCAGTTAATCCATCTTGTGTGAAAATGATGAATAATATATAATATTTATATTTTGATGAATGATGTAGACTGATATACAAGAAGGATGAAAATTCCAGTCATTTTAATGCGCATTTGCAGTCTGACAAAAGTGGTTGATGAGTCACGAATTTGTTGAAAACGAAAGCAGGTGTTGCTGTTTAGGTATCATAACTTACCTGATATTATGTCGTCCATTACGTTCTTAAGATCCTTGTTTAAATTGTACCTGTTTTGTTGCACATGTCTTGTGCAAAAAAAATGACAATTTTTAAAGAATTTTATGTTCCTCGTCAATTAATTACTATGCAGCCATATATAATAACTTATCGTAATTAGGATATCGTAGAAGTCTGAAATACCAAGCCTGAATATGAGTAAAAAACTTTTTACCCAGACCTTTCAGGTAGCACACTACGACTGCTTGTGGCTCACAGCAAGAAATAAGTATAACAACATGCTGTAATATAAATTACATGAAATTTGCAAAGCATCTTAACTATCCACTCTCCAGCAGTGAAATGGTATTTTGTACATCTGACACAGTTTGCAGCAGTAGCGAACAAGTTTATCCGGTTAGCATAAAAATAAAAGAATTGAGGTAATATAATGTTGGTCACTCCTTCAGCAGCAAATCCGCCTTCCCTGCTGGCAAAGATTTTTACACTTTACACCTGTTCCAGCCACTGTATGTATGCACAACTTCATGTAATCATAGACATTTAGCAGCGTGAAGTTTAAGGAGAGGGTTGAACCTTCTCGTTGTATCTTACTTCAATTTATGAAATCCTTGATTACCCCTACCCCATCATACATACGTACATGGTTCATATTACACTTAACTTTGTCTGCTGTGGATACAAATCCATGGTTAACCAAATAATAATAAAAGTTTGTGACATGAGAAGTAACATGTTAAGTTATTGCGGCAAATGTAATGAAAATGCAATAAATTTTGGGTGAAATTGTAATTGCAGGTTATTAAGGAATCAGTGTTGCACCCCTTATGAATATTTATGAACATAATAATATGAAAAAACAGTGTAAACCATTCTTCACTTTGAAAACCACATCTTCTTGCTAAAATGCATCTTAGCAGAACCAGATGAACAGAACATGGTTGGAGATTATTTTGTGGTTTTATAACCATATTATATCAATACCTATTATCTTATATGTTCTTTATCCAGATAAACTAGTCACATGATGGTCATTGCGTCAAATTATCTATATGCAGTATCATTTCAGACAATTTCCTATAATTTGAAATCCCTGTAGCAGAACTGAACTACTTTATAGACCGAATTTTGTAGGTACATGCACATTGCATGCTTTATGTACGCTGTAAACATACAACTCTTGTCTGATACTTTTTATTTTATTATTTATCACTAGACAAAAAGAACATGCAGGTTGAAATGTGATGAAATGGAATATATGCTCACTCACTACTCTTGTTATCTTATAAAAACGTGTGTGAGTGTACATAGATGGTTTCTTTCCTTACAAGTATTTTCAATTCAGTCTACCTGATCACTATTCCTTTTCAAAGCAAGCCTTTTTCATATTCAATCCTCCCAGTTTAAATCCTTTGATGTGAAGAGAGTTACAAGGGATTACAATCTTCACAATCTTCCTTTTCTCTTTCTTTCTCGTATTTCAATGGATTTTGGATTTACATAAATCTCACTATTTTCATTTTCTTCTTTTACTCCTTAATTTTTTCCTATTCTGCAGAATGTATGAAGGACAAGTGGAGCATCTGTGCATATTCCCAATACAAGTTTCATGATTTCTTCTTTTTTTTTGCCTAGAAGCAAAATATACTTCTCTTTCCAGAATACCGCGTTACTACTAACTTGCTAACTAAAACTCAGTATGTGAGTGAAGAATAATACATTAATACATTTTTACTCTCGACTGGTACTTAAAAAAGTAAGCATAATTTACCTATAGGTACACGTCATGTGTTTGTGAATGCCTGCTTGAAAAACTGAAAAGAAATGGAAGGCGGATTCAATCTTTTAATCCTCCCGGACATGTGCATGACATATTATTACATGAACACAAGAGAGGAACTGTGAAGATACATATATTTGAAGCTTAAAGTATTATTTACGCGTTTCTGACTCAACGATTAAGCTAAAATCTTGTCAAGTAGGTATGAAAACGTGGCAGGTCGGAGGTAATGATGATGAATAATAAAAAGAACGCGAAAAATTCATTATTGCTATCGTAAGAAAATTGTAGACACATAAACTACATTCTTGTCCAACATTTCAGTGATTTAACGTACATTCTTTAGCACAACCAAAAGCTATCACTGAAGTTGTTATGTATTGAAGATAACCGATATCTTCCGTATAGTCTAACACAAACTACATATATATTATGCGTGAAACAGACTTACAGATATATTAATTACATTGAAGGGAAAGTGAACGCATATATATAAGTATATGGATTCAGAACTTCTCACGTGAAAAGTGGTAAGATGATGCGCGCAGATGATGTGAGGTGTTAAAGGAGTGTAAAAAATAAAACCCTTCAACATGTCCATCCATCTCAAAATAACACAACGACGGTAAGTGGTGAAAAGGTGAGCGTGAGAAAAATAACATATTATATCATACGGTGCTCCTTTTCAACAGGGAATATGTAATGTAACCCACATACAACATATTGGAAATCGTTAAAAAATAAACCATATACTTTACATCTTACAGTTATTAGTATGCATTGACTTTTTCTAGGGTTCAAGCACATCTCGCAAATAAGCCACCACATTGAGTATTCCTTTTACACTTTGCAATCTTGCAAAACTACAACCCGTCACAAGTCACCAACTAAACCACAGACAGTCTCAACTTTTGCAATGAGATGGGGGGCACAGAGGTTGTATAAACATAACAGAAGCATAAAAAGCAAAAAAAGTAATAATATAGCTGCATCTCATTAGAATATAATTTCTGACATCCAATTTAAATTCCACGACGTCTCCCTCTCTCATCTCAGCCTCTTTTTTCCACATGTAATGCATTTTCTCAAAAGGAGAAGAGAGTAATATTATAAACTACAGAAGTCATCCCCTTGTCATCATCATCATAATATAATCTTCTTGCTTCTGCCAACATGATCTCTTACAAACGTGCAGTGTTCCTTTTGCTTGGTGTGCATGTAGGGCAGAGCAGAACACAAACAGAGTGGCGAGTGGATGAACATAAAAATAAAAATAAGGAGAATACTTATACTCTGCTCTTTGAAACACAATACATTTTTCGCAAAGAAAAACGCATTACCACAGTTTTCAATTACAGTTTCATTGCTCTCCTCAAATGTCAGAATTTCGATGAGAAAAAAAGTAATGGGCTGTTGAACAGGATAAGCGTTGTAGCAGTGTATGTGTAATACGCAAGTGCTTGCTTGCTTATCAACAAATAGATAGAGTAAGCGGCCCACTTTTAAATATAAAACTCCAACCTCTGCAAGTGCGTTTGTAATTTTGCAGAAAAAGAAGAATGAGAGACCAGTGGTGTAAGATGAGCATTCGAGAGTGTGCTCTAGGTGTAATAAATACGGCATATTTTTATACAAAGGGACAGGTAGTATTACATATACACAGTCAATTGTTTGATATTATAGAGTGCACTTTGCAAGGCTGGGTTATTTGGATTTTTAGATGGAGGAAATGTAGATAGGCGGTTGCCGAAGTCTCCTAGTTGTGCATGAGTAAGTGGGAACAGAAATAACGCTGGTTGGTAGCTATTTTAACAAGCCCATACATTTCATTTGAGGAGGTGCACTGTGTCGGTTTGGTGCTGGTGATGATGACGATGTTGGCTAGCACAGCTTTATACTATTATGCTCTTACATAATGCTCCTTTCCTCTAGTCTGTAGCTCAAGAAGAAAGTCTTGGGAGAGAGTGTGGAACTGCACACTAGATTTCTTGGGCGGGTAGCAGAGAGCAATAAAGATAAATAATTTACAAGTAGCAAAGGAACGACTGTCGCCAAGTATAAGAACGACTCATGGAAGAACACACATCAAGAGGAGATGTGGTGTGGTAGTAAGTAGTAGCATTTTGGTACCTTAGCACAAAAACAGCTTCTCCATCCAAAGGCTAACCATCATTATCTGGAGAGGAGTAGGGAAGGAAAGACTGGTAGCCTTTAGTCAAGGGAATATGGAATAATATCATAATACTTATGCATGTACAAATATATATCTGTAGTGCAAAGTGGAAACAAGGATTTAGACATTTTCTGTTCTTCCGAAATACATAAGTAATTGCAATAAGCTCCCATATTCCATGTAAAAGATGATTTTGTAGGGATTTTCTGCAATGTATAAACTTAAAAGCACATTGTATGCATGTCTTTATGCGTTGGGTATAAACTTTGGAAAGACACACGGCTGGTTAAGCACAACTTCCATTTTTTCACCTTAATGTAGTAAAATAACTTTTTTCTTGTGGTTTTGATCTACAAGCCTGAAATCATTAAATCCCAGTGGTCGACAGTATCATGCTGCGTGAAGAAGGTAACGAATCTTGAGCTACCGTCTACCGTAGACAGCATGAATGTTGTGATGTTATGAAGCTGCACACAATATCAAAAATTCGTCATAGAATGCTTCCGTCAACTAGTAGGGTTGTATCGTAAGTAGTAATTTAACATGAACACATAATATTTAACAGTATTGAGTATTTATGTTCTTTAAAGGAGTTGGGCATAGCTACTTAATTAGATCGTTTGTCTTCCCCTTTTCACCGTTTCGAAGACGTTCGTCAAGTAATCAACAACAGGATAGAAGCAAATTAATGCAAATTATTTAAGTTAACACTTCGGTTATATATTAGAAATCACGGTGAATAGTAGCTCTTTCTTTCGACTACAAGACTCTACATACGAGAAAAATTTATGAAGGAGGGCAACGGGCTACTAGTTACCAGTTAGTGCCATAAATTCCATTAGGTACGGAGCGACCTCAATCACCACTAAAAGTACATCATACACAAGACTTGAACAAAAACGAAAGATCGTGCTGATAACAACCTATACATATGTGCTAAAAGGCAAAGGGTAAACTTTACAGATTATGGGAACTCATTTGAATGTGAGAATTATTCCGATTGCCTAGATTTAAGGGATCAATTTGAAACCTCATAAAACCAGCTATTTCAACGCTTCCTTCCTTCCCGTCCTTTTCCTTCATATCGGAAATGTGTGGCTGTGGCTACTCTCATATATAAGTATCATTCAATGGAATCTGTAATGAAAATGATGACTCTAAGCTCATGACATGACTACTGTATGTGGTGTGGTGCTAACTACGTCTACTCAACATCTACATCATGATGCTCTCCAAAGCCGCACACTACTACTACTGACTTGATCGGTATAATGCTACAATTCCCAATTGCATTGTACCACTAACTCACTTTCTTTACTCTTTTACTTTCCCCTACCGCTAATAGCTCCAATCGTGTCTTGAGGCGCAAAGGAAACCATCACCCTTAATGCATTATCTTGTTCATGAAACTGCTGCTGGTGTTTTTAATACTTTGGGATCTTGTCGGCTTCTTCCAATTTTCCAATATATGTATATATGTACATAATGTAAGATTTTCGGCAAAATCATTTTATACAAACACATAGAATAGTAAGGAAAAATGAGGAGAACAAGCCAAAGCCAAGCCAAGGCTGGAATCACTCTCATCCATTAGCGCGATCAAGATGATGACGGCCGATTTGAAAACTTTGAGGAGAGAAAGGGAATATTCTTTTTACGCACATTCATTCTGAAAAGAAACTATCTTGATGTTGGACTGAAGATGGGCATGAATAGTCTGTAAAAAAATCCAGGCCAAAAGGAGAAAAAGTGAGAAAGTCCTTCTAACTTTTTGTTCTTCATGGCTTTTTATTGGAGTCACAGGATGTGTATATCGTTATCCAAGCCAAAGATTGGTTAAGGAGCCATCTAAAAGCATATTATTAAACTGTATATGTATGCATAAGCTATAGAATTATTATTATTATTATTATCACATAGATAACTTTATGAGCTCATATGAACACAGTTCAAGTAAGAAAGCACAAAGTATGATGGGGGGTTTTACTCCAGAGTTTTGCAAAAAAAAACGGGCCCAAAAATGTGTGTTCAACAATGTTATACAGACGGATAGAACGAGATGAAGCATATTATATGAGCACAGTTACGTAAGAAATGCCCATAACTGGAACAAGAAGGGCAAAATAGGAGAAAAAATTGGCAGAGTCGTTTCTTGTCATGTCCCAGTCTAATAAAAATCCTGAGAGCTAAGCTTATTCTAGTCAGGGAGGACACATTCCTAGGATTGTCGAGGCTAATTCCGACATCAGTCTGGAACAACTTTCACACTGGAGATGTGTGTGGCAAACGCAAACGCGGCACCACCGTTCACACTTTCCCAAAACTAACTTCATATTTAAAAAGCCGAAAAAACTGGTGAAAAGGGAAAGAAGACAGACTGGCCGTAAAAAAACGGACGATTGAAGAAGTAGCCTATTCAACCAGCTATAATGTGTTTAGGTATATATACTCATGCACTATTTCCGTATATGCTTGGATAAATTTTATATCCTTCATTTGTACCGTATTTTATGAGAAAAATTGAAGCAAGATCTTATCGTTTATGCTATAAATACAGATCATAACTGCGGACCGTGCAAGTAGCCCAACCAGAGTTACGTGACAGGGGTCATGGTGCATTTCTAACTAACTGTACCTGGCTTTCGTATCATTTAATTAGGTACTGCGTACACGAATGGGAGCCCGACATTCAATTGTAGAATTCGGATGTTATGAACGGGCAATCCAAGATCCTAGCGACTAGCGAGTCACTACTTAACGAATTCCGTTTCCGTATTGTCATATCATAGCAAAATGCTGAAGTTGAGACGGTAGCCCCTTGTCATGCTTGGTAAGAGGTTATCGAAACCGCTATTCCAACAAAATATCATTTTTACTACGGATAGTGAACTTGGGCTTCACGTTTTCAGACTGAGTATGGAGTATCAAGTGACATATAGGAAATTGGGATGAGCTAAAAATTAGGTGCGTGCTATAACGACACACGACTGCTTCTAGTTACTATTTGTGTATAGGCTTCCTTGTTTAATATCCATACGTCGTGTCCTTTAAGGTTTAAGATGACATGAGGGAAGGCGACTGATACAGAATCCAAATTTTATCTACGCGATACTTATCAATTTTCTGAACCAGAGAACTGTAGCTGTTTCATCGAAGGAGATAAGGAACTTGTCGTTCAATGCATGCTCCAGTGCAGTATCCTGAAGAAGGATATATATCGGTCTTGGATAATTGACTTCAAAGAGAAAGGGACGGAGAATACCAGCAGACAATCGTTTTCGCTCTAGCTTTGAGACTGAAGTGAAAAATAGAAAATGCCAAAGAGTAGGTGCATTGACATATATTAAGGATGGATTGCCTTTACTTGCAAGACAATTCTGGCGTGAGATCTATGCGACATTGATAGATTTTTAAATTGAGAGTGTCCATAGCTCGATATTTTTGTACGAGAGGCGTTAGTCCACATTTTTTAGAGATGAAAAATATATCTAAAACAAAGTCCACGTCTGAAAAATGATTAAGGTTTTTCTATAAAATGGATGGATCGAATGTCATTGATCTCTATTATTTGTAAACTTTATGTCCATTTCAATTTTTCGGTTCGGATTACATGTCTCCAACGCAGTTACTCAGAAAATGAAATTGGGTAGTCGAACTGGGAAGCCCTCAATTTCCATTTTATGTAGAGTTTACACAAACAAAGTATATGTTTCATAGCAAGTTGACGTTAAATGAGTCATCAAGATCAAAGTTAATACCCTTTCTCACTCAAATCTACCATAATATCAGAAAGGTGAGGTCATTTATTTTTGGATCACAGTTTTTATAAAACGTATCGTTCGTGTATCTACAAGGCTGTCAGTTGTTGTAGTAGATCGTAGTTGTTAGCGAAGCTAGTGAGAGAGAAAAAATATTATAAAAGTATTTTTATGTTTTGAGTCCTTAACTTTAAAGGCGTTGGATGAGAGTAGTGTCATTTTGTTTGTTAGAGTCTGTACTGTGGATGCTATAATTATTACAACATTTAATGATGTTATTTTGAACTTATGATAGTTTTAAGGTAGTATCTCAGTTAGCCCCATGCCTACCTTTAGTGATGCGTATCCTTGCAAGTGTCAACTTATAGTTGTCAAGGAATTAGTTTGTTATTTGAGATGTATGCGTTCGTATCACGAAAAGGTCATCAAGGTCGAGTACATTGTTGTCAGTAGTTGAATAGTAGCTGCGTAGTAGTAGTTTGCGTACTTGTTGTAATGAGTAGATTGCCTGTACTTGATGATTGATTGTTTTGCTTATTAAATACTTGTGAAAAACGTTCTTTTGGTGTGCTTTTCTTCTAAGATAAGCCTAGAGATAAGTGCACCTTAGATAAGCTATTGAAGTGCGGAGTTTTTAGTGAAACCTCCGAAACATATGGTCCTTCGAAGCCAACGGAACAGTCCTTTGGAACAGTGTCAAAATGCCGGTTTACACCCGAGGAATGCGTGAAAAAGGGCTACATTTGGAGGAGAATCTGATCGATTTTGGAGGGCCAAACGAAGATTCTCAACAACACCCTTTGGATGCTACGAGGAGCAACAGAAGTGAAGATTATGGAGCGAGAAGCAATCAATCCAGTCCAGCGGAAAGTGAAGTAACAGGTTGGTCCAGATCTACTGCAAGAACATCGTCATCCAGAGCTCGACAACGCCAGATTGACCTGGAGAAAGAACGTGAGCTTACCCGATTAGAAGAGGAAAAAGATGCAATCATGTTACGAAGCATTGAACGAAGACAGCGCCTAGTAGAACAAGAAGCCCACCACAACAGCATTCTTGAAGACGAAAATGGTTCAAATAGATCAGAATCACCGGCACGAATGCAAGATGTCGAGGAGGAGCTAGAAGTTTTACGCCAGCAACAGGTGATACGTCAATCACCCCCAGCCCAAAGGAGAGTTCAATCACCTTTCGGAAGTGCTTTCACCCGACAACAGCCAGATCGCTACGCAACCGATGTAAATGCACCCAACCGGACGTCCAATCCGAACAATCGGCAGAGTGCTTTTACTCATGTGAACATGCATTCAGTAAATGCACGTCTACCATTTGCTACTGCAAGATCAACTGACGGTTGGATGAACGAACCCTTGATTTCCCCTGCAACAAGACGACTTCAGAATGCTTCAAATATGCAACTACCACCAGAACCTACTGCGTTTGATGGGTTAGCAAATGCCTTGATGACAGCAATCAACTCTGCCAAACCCAAAGATGAACAGAACAGTGGAGACATGAGAAAATTTCTTGCACGTCAAACCGGAGGGAAAGACCTACCTTTATTTTCCGGAGAACCTGAGGATTGGCCAAGTTTTCATAGCATCTTTAAAAAATCGACTGAAGTTTGTGGATATTCAGATGAAGAAAACTTGATGCGGCTATTAAAATCACTTAAGGGGAAAGCAAAGGAATCTGTGCAGTCCATGTTGGATTCATCTTGTCGTATTGAGGACGTAATGGGAGTGCTGGAGAAAAGATTTGGAAGACCTCAGGCTATCATCAAAACCATGATTGAGAAAGTGAAGAATACTACTGCACCAACCAGCAAGAATTTTGAAGCGCTGATTGATTTCTCTGTATCCGTCAAGAATTTGTGTGCAACAGCAGAGAATCTCAAGTTGCCCCAATATTTGAATAACCCGACGCTCATGGAAGAGTTAGTACAGAAGCTGCCTCATCATCTTCAGCTGGATTGGGGATTTCAAGTCATCAAGGCCAGGGGACAGGAGATGAACTTGCAGGACTTCTCAGAGTTTCTCGACGTGATGTCTTCTGCAGCTGTAATTGTGTGTGACATGGAGAAAAAGGAAGATAAGGATATGAAGAAGACGTCTGGATGTTCTTCATCACTAGTAGTCGAAACTTCTCAACAGCCACAGGGAAAACAGTGCCTACTGGGATGCTCAAAATATCATAAGCCACAGTACTGTGTTAAGTTCAAGGCGATGACGCCTAGTGATAGACATTCGTTTGTACTAAAGAAACGACTATGTTTCTCTTGCCTTGGATCAGGTCATTCAGTTTTCAAGTGTCGTGAAAAAGTTGTATGCGGAGTTGATGGATGTACAAGGAGCCACAACAAACTTCTTCACATAAATGAGATGGTTACCAAAAGAGAGGAGCATATTGAAAATGACAGAGCCGTAGAAGATAGTGGTCAAGTTTCGGGAGTCATTTCAACAGCAAAAGAAGATTTATTGGCAGGATCAGTCATAATGAGAGTTATACCAGTAAGTCTACGCGGACCAAAAGGCGTTTTGAGAGCAAATGCCTTTCTGGATGAAGGTTCATCGGTGACAATGTTAGATGCAGATGTTGCAGCAACACTTGGACTTAAAGGGAATCCTGGTCAGTTGAATTTGAGTTGGCTGAACAGTTGCAGCCGAATAATGGATTCAGAGCATGTTGATGTGAAAATACAAGGTTGTGAGAAAAATTCAGGGGAGTTTTTGCTGAGCCAAGTCCGAACGGTGAAGAACCTCAATCTGCCAATACAACCTGTGAGCAACTGCAAATTGTGGAAAAGATGGAAACACCTGGAGGGGGTACCATACCCGATGTTATAACAGCAAACCCGTCATACTCATTGGTCAAGATAACATCGATCTTACAATGCCCCGAGAGATCGTTGAAGGACCAAAGAATGCTCCAGTTGCCACATTGACCAAATTGGGATGGGTAGTACATGGAAGGAACTATATCAAGAATAGCCAAGACGCGTTTTCCTTCCTTGCTATCGAAAATCAAGATGATTTATTGCATGAAGCTGTTAAAGAAAATTTTCGGTTGGATTCACTGGGGATTATGAGTGACAAGTCGCTTCCAAAATCAAAGGATGACACCAGAGCTGAGAAAATGATGGAAAAGCTTTCAAGGCGTGTTGGTGATTGTTGGGAAACAGGAATGTTATGGAAAAGCGATGACACAAGATTGCCTCCAAGCAAGCACATGCAGCGAGAAGACTGAAGATTCTTGAGAAGCAGATGGACGATGATTCTACATTTGCTGACCTATACTGTGCAAAAATTGACGAGTATGTACAGAAGGGATTCTGCAGAAAGTTGACTCCAAAGGAAGCAGTGGATGACAATGAAAAGGTGTGGTATCTTCCACACTTTGGGACGCGAAACCCCAACAAGCCCGGAAAACTCAGACTCGTTTTCGATTGTGCAGCAAGATGTAACGGAACAAGCCTCAACGATGCTCTACTTCAAGGTCCTGACTTAATGTGCCCGTTAATTGCAGTTTTAGCAAAATTTCGTCAACGTGAAGTTGCCTTTAGTGGAGACATTAGGGATATGTTTCACATGGTGAAGATCAGGCAGGAAGACTTGCCTGCGCTACGTTTCCTGTGGAGGGGGAAAAAGAGAAACATACCGCCTGAGATATGGACAATGCAAGTAATGGTGTTTGGATCTGTGACATCGCCGTATCAAGCACAATATATCAAGAACAAGAACGCCGAAGAATTCCGCTCAAGTATCCTAAAGCTGTGGATGCGATACAAAATCGACATTATGTGGACGATTATCTCGACAGCACAAAAACTGAGGAAGATGCAATAATGAAGATTATGCAAGTACGTGAAGTTCATAGACAAGGAGGGTTCGAGATTCGAAATTGGCTTAGTAGTTCTACCGACGTGTTGAAAGTTGTGGATCCAGGCTCGGCTCGGGACCTGGACAACCACGGCCTAGCGTCACTTGAGCTGCAAGCTGATGAGAAACTTGAACGTGTTTTAGGACTTTATTGGGACCCAAAGGTGGACGTTTTCAAGTTCAAGACGACCTTTAGGACTGTCGACCATTCAATTATTGATGGTGGAGTAATTCCTACAAAAAGACAAATCCTGAAGTTAGTCATGTGCCTTTTCGACCCACTGGGATTCCTTGGACACTTCACCGTACGAGCTAAAATTCTCATTCAAGATATATGGCGTATTGGACTTGGATGGGATCAAGAATAGTTGCATCGTTGATGGGAAAATGGAAGAACATAGTGGAACAGATATCAAGCATTCCAAATGTGCGAATTCAAGATGTTATGGGCCCAAGATTTCTGATGCTGAAGATTTACAACTTCACGTGTTCTGTGACGCAAGTGAACAAGCATACTGTGCAGTGGCTTATCTTCGAGTTACTGGGAGGGGTGGTGAAGTTACTGTGAATATCGTGATTGCTAAATCAAGAGTATCGCCACTTCGCCCCACTTCAATTCCACGGTTGGAGCTTCAAGCTGCGTTAGTCGGAAGTCGACTTGCTGCATTTGTGAAGGAGAATCACGACCTTAAAATCAACTCTTCCTTTCTGTGGACCGACTCGAGGAATGTGCTTTGCTGGATAAGAGCTGAAGACCCAAGAAGGTTCAAGCCATATGTTGCTCATCGAATTGGAGAAATTCAAGAGCACACAGATTCAAGCATGTGGAAATGGGTCCCGACTACTCTCAATCCTGCTGATGATGGAACTCGGGATATAACACCTGCTGATATGACTTCAACAGCAAGATGGTTTACAGGACCTGAGTTTTTAATGAAGCCATCTGAAGATTGGCCAACTGAGAAAGGAGAAGAATGTCTACCGACTTCGGATTTAGAACTGAAAACCGAATTTGTCGGAGTTATCAACAACAAGGGGTGCCAATGGATGAGAAAAAGTTTAGCGATTGTTTTCGTCTTATACGCGTCACTGCGTGGATTCTACGGTTCGTTTCTCAAATAACCCCGGATTCTGAGAAGAAGGCAGGAACGCTAACAGTGAAAGAGATTAACGCTGCAGAATTACTTTGGATCAAGAAATGCCAAGCGGATAGTTTCCCGGAAGAAATGGCCCAACTTCAACAAGGATGCCCAATCAAACGAGAAAGTAAACTGCTTCCTCTCAGCCCTACGTTAAAAGATGGAATGATCGTAGTCAACAGCAGGATTATCAAATCATCTACTTTGTCTGATGAAACCAAGTTTCCTGCAATTCTGGAGGCGAAGCACACATGGACAAAATTGCTTGTGGATTCCTATCATAGAGAAATGGGACATCATGGAAATGAGATGATTTGCAATGAACTTCGGCAGAAATACTGGATCTTGGGTTTACGTCAAGCAGTAAAAGACGCGAGGTGTTTCAAAGAGGAACGAGCCAAAGTTCTTCCGCCACAAATGGCTGCCTGCCAGACTTTCGCGTATCAAGACCACCCCGTCCGTTTTCATATGTTGGAGTGGACTATTTTGGACCGATTGAAGTAACTATTTTAAGAAGAAAAATCAAAAGATGGGGAGCTCTATTCACGTGCTTTAGTACACGTGCCATTCATCTTGAAGTGGCATATTCGTTATCAACTGACGGATTGCTTACTGCTCTGGAACGGTTCATTTGTAGACGTGGTGAACCTATTGAAATATGGAGCGACAATGGAACTAACTTTCAAGGAGCGGATCACGAGCTCAAAAAATGTTTACGAGAAATGGATCATTTCAAGATTCAAGACAAATTATCTCGAAGGAAAGTTGTTTGGAATTCATTCCACCAGGTGCTCCTCATATGGGAGGAGCATGGGAACGTTTAGTCAGATCTGTTAAAATCGCCATGTCCAGTGTGATGAAGAATGCCAGTTTAACTGATGAACTACTACAGACTGTATTTGCCGAAGCAGAAGCGACAGTTAACAGCAGACCGTTAACCCTGGTTTCACTGGACAAGGACGATACCGAAGCAATAACACCGAATTGCTTTCTGTTGGGAACTACAAGCATCAAGCAACCGCCTGGAAACTTCACGGATGGAGATTTGTCTACTAGGAAGAAATGGAGGATAACTCAAGTCATAGCAGACCATTTTTGGCGAAGATGGACCAAGGAGTATTTGCCCTCACTCTCATTAAGGTGCAAATGGAAAATGCCAGTACCTGATCTGAAAGTTGGGGACTTAGTGTTCATAGTGGATTCAAACGAGTTGCGGAACAAGTGGACCAAGGGGATCGTGGATGCAGTATTTCCAGGAGAGGATGGACAAGTTCGTGTAGCTGACGTACGTACCGCAAGTGGAACTCTTCGTCGACCAGTCGTGAAGCTTCTTAGAATGGACATGGAGTTAGGATAGGATATTTGGTGACACTACTACAGAGTGGTGTCACCGGGAGGGGTGTTAGCGAAGCTAGTGAGAAAAATAATATAAATGTATTTTTATGTTTTGAAGTCCTTAACCTTAAAGGCGTTGGATGAGAGTAGTGTCATTTTGTTTGTTAGAGCCTGTATTGTGGATGCTATAATTTATTACAACATTTAATGATGTTATTTTGAACTTATGATAGTTTTAAGGTAGTATCTCAGTTAGCCCCATGCCTACCTTTAGTGATGCGTATCCTTGCAAGTGTCAACTTATAGTTGTCAAGGAATTAGTTTGTTATTTGAGATGTATGCGTTCGTATCACGAAACAGGTGCTTTCAGGTCAAGTGCATTGTGGTCAGTAGTGGAGTAGCTGCGTAGTAATAGTTTGCGTACTTGTTGTATGAGTAGATTGGCCTGTACTTGATGATTGATTGTTTTGCTTATTAAATACTTGTTAAAACGTTCTTTGGTGTGCCTGTTTCTTCTAAGATAAGCCTAGAGGATAAGTGCACCTTAGATAAGCTACTTTGACGGCGTGGCGGATTGTATACGGGTTGAAACCTCCCCGTCCGAAACCAAATCACCTTTGGTCCCACGCTGCCACCCCAGTCGTTCATGTGCGGGGCGTGAAAAAAGGCCTCATGCAAAAAAGACACGGACCGATTTCACTACTAATGCATTCATGGCCGTATGAAATAATATTTTTTCGAGTATGCGGCTCAGCACCATCAAGTTATGCTATAGAGTGCTCTCTGGCGGAGAATTATGCCGGGCGTTGCTCATATAACCATTGTCCGCTCTACGACCTCTCTTCCCATTGCTCCTGACACATATAATTACTAAAATGATAATTATACATCGCTGAACACATCGGAGGCTCGGAAGAAGGGGGATTCGGCGGGAGGTGGCCATGGGCGCGTATCGATTTTCTTGGTTTGTTGACACACTCATGTTATGGTTGTTGAGCTGTCTCATTCGTCGGTCTTCGGCCGCGCAGGCTGAATCACACCGACCCTTCCGCCGCCCTCACCGACATTCTACCAAAGGGCCTTGCGTTCCGAGATGACTCGTTCAAACGCCCAGCACACGCTGCCCCGCGCGGCACGGCCGCTCTCGCTCCGCGCGCAGAGTAACAGGCTGCCTCCTGCCTTTTCTGCCGTCCAGATCGCGCACCTACCAATGCCTGTATTCCGCACGAGTCACAGAGCGTGAGCCAGGTCGTACTCTTGCAGCAAGCCCCAGTTAAATAACATACCGCCCACCCGCTGCAGTGCAGACCGTACCTTGGTTCCCATGCCACATCTACCGCCCCCGCGGTGGCCGGCTGAGGTTTTAAAAGTATATTGTCTCAGTCGATCCGGGTGTCCGGAGGACTCGTGCGTGGAGAGCGCGTAAACGGGGGGTAAAAATAAAAAATGGCAGACAAACGGTGAGAGAGGAAGACATCCCAAGCTCTAGCGAATCAGCCAAGATGTTTGCAGCTTAGCAAAGTGGGACAAACATAGCTCAAAGAAGCAAAAAAAAAGATGGCAACAACAAACACGCTAACTAATATCAAATATGCTCAGAGATCGAACAGAAAGAATGCCTATCTCGTATGCAAAAAAACACGTGTTTAAATCACATAAGCATTCTCAAAACGTTTGGATGTCTGTGTCGGCCAATGCTTTTCTTGTTGCACTAAAACATTGATAGAGTATTTTGCAAATATATTTTAAAACTGATAAGTCACAGATCTGAAATATAAATAAAAATCCAGTGCTATCTCCAACTTACTACAGATTTTTCACTAAATCTCCGAATTATAACATCAAATATGACTTTGCTCGTTTTCTCTAAATTGACTACGTCACCAACCAGTTTGGAGTTTAAATGAAAGCTATGCCTCATGTACAGACGTTGAGAGACATCAGCTTTGCATAACTTACTTCCTCCTCAAAAGCTACCAAATTTCAAGCCAAACCTTGCTAACAAAATTGTTTTGTGAATGAATGCTGCTCAAATAGTAATTTTATATTACCCCGTACCAACATTAAGCAAGGAAGGGCTCAGCTAAAATTAAGATGATCTTTGTTTGACCAGGTTAAGAGGATAGGTTACATTGTGTATGAACAGAAGGCGAGAAAAATGCAATACAATACGAGGCAGGTCAGATCAGTTGTGAAACCCTGAGTCATTTCTGCACTGTACACACTACCCTACATAGTTATTACCGATATGAAGCTACCCCCTCCATTAAAACTTGTTGAACTTCACGTTGACTCACATAGACAAATGATGCATATTAGTAGCAAACCCATACCCATTCATTTGAACTTTTAACAACGCTTCATACACAAACGCAAATGTTAATGTGTACTAATTGTTTAACCGTCAACGAAAGGAATTTCATTTGGCATCATCATCCTGCTCACAAGCCTCTTTTATGTTTGCTTAAACTTTCTACCTACTTGTTTTGCAAGAAATATATACCATCATAATATGTTTAATGTGGTCCATATAATTATTTATACTACACAAAAAATACCAATGACCGAGCCGATGAGGTAAGTTGTAAAGTAAAAGAGAAGAGAGGGTGGCAACTTCCGTTATGTGCAATATGGTTGGTCGTGAATCTATGTAATATACACACATCATATCATGTACCTACCGCACCGTACTATGATTTCTAGGTCAGCAGTGCTCATACGTATCTGCTTCTTTATACCACAACGATATAATAATGATAGAAAAAGCCACTAGCGTTTTAAAAATTTTGAGTCGTCTCGTTTACGATTAAAGTTGCTTAGGGCTATCAGCTGAATAACCACTTGGCTTCTTTTTCTCTCTTGAGAGATCATGACTTTCATCACACATCGACATTCGACATCACGGATGGACAAGCAATCT
>LJIJ01002847.1:0-23178 GCA_001718145.1 Orchesella cincta
ACCATTCATTCAATGTATATACCTTTTTTACTTGTTATAAAAGTGGGTGTTTTTATATGAAACAACCAAATATTTCTCGTCAAGTCAACATTGCAGCTCGGCAAAAACTTATATAGATTCAAACTTTTAAAGTAATTACTTAGGTCAGCTACAAAACTGTGCAAATTTATAAAATGTTCGGTGCATCGATAGCAACAGGTTACGGAAGATTTGGAGAAAACATTCCTTTTCAAAACCCAGGATTTTTGGGAGGATGCGGAACAAATCCAAGTGGTGCAAGTTCTAACATGACTTTTTGCAAATTGTGTTCTGCAACAATGCTCCTGCAAGCTAGCAACGACACATATGACAGGGCGAAATACCTGCACAATCTGTTTCGCGTGCTCGAGCTGAAGCTCACAATACAGTGGTATATCAAATGTTTGAATCCATATATTTCTCACTGTTAGACACCAAAATTACTTGTACGCATTGAACATTTTCTAAATGAAGTTTCCTGTATCCTGTTCCAAATTTTATGGACTTTCTTATGACATACTACTTAACTCTATATTCTTTAGTTAATTTCTACAGTAGCCAAAAGTATGCCGTGCCATCGAAAAATTTGACGTCCAAAAGTTTGCATCCATTTGCAGTTTTCATAAATAATAACATTTAGTGAGCGATTTTTGTGGTAATTACTATTTCAAGCCTTCAGGGCATTGAAGACACCAAAATCTAGTGCTAAGTACCTGTTTTGACACCGCACAAGTAGAACATGGGGGCTGAATGACATGGAATATCAAACCATATTGAAACGTCTTTCAATTGAAGCCAATGTTTGAAATTAGATGGTTTGATGGTTCATGTGGTACCAAAATTGAAGAAAAACCATAATAAACCAAATTCTAAAAAAGAACTACAGTCCATTTAGTAGCACCTTCAAATGAGCTTCCAAATTGGTCAAATCAGCACCAGCCCTCAATGGGGGTTGGGTACTAGTTTTCACTATAACTTTCGAAATCCGTGTTGCAAAAACGTCAAAGTAGGCTTAAAAGAAAGCCCAGAATCTGTTCAACACGATAAACATAACATTAAGTTAATATCTACCGAATTGTGGTCTTTGTGGGCCATGCAACGTCTGAACAACCTTATACCTGTGAAGCTCGATTTCGGCACCATTTTATAACGAGCTCTGAGGAAATTAAATTCAATTTCCAGCGTCTGTCTAATGTCGAAAACAATAACCACGCTTCATTTACACATAATTAATGTGATATTTAACAAAAGCAGTTGTGTTACAGTTATGTATTCGATGCTGGGCTAAGGGGGTGAAACCTAGATTCAACTTCACTCAACTTTTCAGACGTTGCATGGCCCACAAAGACCAAAATTCGGTAGATACAAACTTAATGTTATGTTTATCGTGTTGAACAGATTCCGGGCTTTCTTCTAAGCCTACTTTGAAGTTTTTGCACCACGGATTTCGAAAGTTATAGTCAAAAGTAGTTCCCAACCCATGAGGGCTGGTGCTGATTTGACCAATTTGGGAGCTCATTTGAAGGTGCTACTAAATGGACTGTAGTTCTTCCTTAGAATTTGTTTTATTATGGTTTTTCTTCAATTTTGGTACCACATGAACCATCAAACCATCTAATTTCATTGGCTTCAGTTGAAAGACGTTTCAATATGGTTTGATATTCCATGTCATTCAGCCCCCATGTTCTACTTGTGCGGTGTCAAAACAGGTACTTAGCACTAGATTTTGGTGTCTTCAATGCCCTGAAGGCTTGAAATAGTAATTACCACAAAAGAATCGCTCACTAAATGTTATTATTTATGAAAACTGCAAATGGATGCAAACTTTTGGACGTCAAATTTTCGATGGAGCGGCATACTTTGGGGTACTGTGAAAAATCGGCTAAAGATATCGAGTTAAGCAGTATGTCATAAGAAAGCCATAAAATTTGGAACATGATGCAGGAAACTTCATTTAGAAAATGTTCAATGCGTACAAGTCATTTTGGTGTCTAACAGTGAGAAATATATGGATTCAAACATTTGATATACCACTGTAAGTATTGAAAACTGCTCAAGCCTTAATTTTCCTTTGTGTGAAGTGTGTTTTGACATGGTGCGCTCCTTGTGGGTTTGTCAGAACACGATGGATAGTCTGCTCGAAAGCAGGCGCATTTTGGTAGGTTTGGTTGTTGACAAGGCGCGTCAAGGGGTTAGCCAAGACTGGAGAACTGGAAGAGCTCCTCCAACTCCATTTTGCTTCCTCAGAATGTGCTCCACGCTCATCTTGGACAAGCAACATCTTGGGCACGTCAAACGAATCGTTGCGGATTGTAAGTTGAGATGGACTTGATGCAAAATATTTGTTTGTGAAGCGAAGCTAATCATTAATTCTGATCTTTGGTTTCGTTAGATTTTCCAACTCCAACTCTGAATGCAAATGATGGAGAAAGAGGAAGGATGAATGTATATCCATTACAGACACTGCCTCAGCTCAACATCAATGCTCAAGTGAATGCTGGAGCAGTGAAAGGAACAGAATCCATTTGAAACTTCCCAAACCGCCGTAAATCCAGCGTATCGACAGCAGCTCCTTCCCAACCTACCTTCTGTCCATCATCATCGACAACAAGTCCAAGAATATCGATGTTGACATGCTCCTCAGATCACCCTCAAGATTCCGCATCGACAAACTCAGTCCTGCCCATTTCTACTATTCCAGGACTTCAATTAGGACCCAACAAACAGATAGCACATTCAACTGAAGATTCTTCGAGTGGAACTCAAAATGGCAATATAAATGGGGTGATAAAAGGAAGAAAGGAGAAGATGGATGAAAGAAATGTGGGTTTGAATAACACGTTAGCCAGTTCAGGGCCAGTACGAAGAAAGTTGCAAGTGCAAGGTGTCGAGATATTCCGGCATGAAAAGTCGGGTGAAAATAAAAAGATGGCAATGAAAACGGGAGTGAAGCCGGCAGCATCAGATTCCATACCTGATACTTTTTCTTCCTCCACTCCATCAACGTCTACTTCTTGCAGCCCAAACGCAACTGATGCAGACAAAGGCGAGTGGGTTCCTTCAATTGAAAGTGTGCGTGGAAGAGATGAAAACACGGGCGATAAGAGTGAGAATGTTCCATCATCATCAACTCCTCAGCTGAATACTGCGCTAGCTAGGTATGAAACTAATTTAAAAATTAATTTTATTTCACTTCAATTACTCTCTATTACATTCAGTAGTGCACGGTTTAAAATCAAATGTTTCTTTTAATTGAAGGGCAAACGCCACGTGTCCACCTATGAGTGAAGAGGAAGTGGGACTCACAAGCACTGAAAGAGAGGGCACGATTTCAGATGATGAGATATTCGAGCTGGAGCCAAAGGGAAGAAATATCATGGTTAATGGCGTGCACATTTTCGAGTGTATTGGAATGTTTGGAAACAACAAAGGGAAGAAATTCTACCAGTGCGGTGGCTGCTCCTTCATGCTTCCCGTGGAACCACGAACTACATCTCAAACACCCCCGGTTGAACGGATGGCCACTCATATCCAAAATGCCCATAAAAGTAACCATTTCTTGCAATCTATCTAAAATTGGTCTACAGCAATTGAACATTTCGTGATCAATTTACAGTAGGCGACTCGTCATCAGCAACTCATTCCATCCCACCAGGCCAACATGGGAGAAATGAGCTGAAGGATCAGGTTGCCACCACCACTTCAACTTGTAGCTTGAATGCGTTTTCTAAAGACGGGAAAAGGGCTTACACGCTTCTTTCGACGCCCAACATGGAACCAGACACAGAAGCACCTTCGCCCAAGCCGAGCACCTCAACCATGGCACACCAAAGTTCGAGAAAGAGACAGGAGCAAGCCGGCTCATCTGGAGCGCATCATCTCGACTCAAAAAAGACAAAGTACACCTAGAGTAAGTCAGCCATTCGCTATTTAGCCCTGGAAGGATATCCACAAACGGAGGAGTTAGGCAAGGAAGAAAAAGATATAATTACTCTTGATTAGATACTGTTTTCAAACTATATATGTATGTTGTTTCATTTATTTATGCTTTATTGGCTAATGCGTTAAATATAAAATAAAATGGTTGTAGTAGACATCAAGCAAAAGAGGCAGATGGAATTAAAAAGCACTAGTTTATTTAAAAATGTGCCTCAAATATAGCTTCCAATCAAACTAATTATTCATTAGTACAAAGTTCATCATTAAGTTTCGCTAGAAAAGTACACGAATTCATTAGTACAAAATCTCAACAAAAACCACCCCTAACTAACTATAACTAATTAGAGATTTTGAAATACTAACTATAGTTCATCTTAATGGGAAAAGGTTATGTTACATTTACCTAACTTGAATAACTCCAACACGTGATGATAACACTGCTATTGAGTCGGCAATAAATTCATAAATCAACATAACACTTATCGAGAAAGCTTCTATAATTTGTCAAGACTGCCATACTTATACTAGATCCATGTTGGCCTGAGCTCAGTTAGCGACCCGTCTCCTGGTTGGTGTCCTTGGTGGAATTCTGTCAAATGGAATAGCCCCCTCGGTGGTAGGAATGGCGGACATCAAGCTCTCCTGGAATTTCCATACGAACCACATTGCTGCTGAGCGAAATATCAGTCCTCCAACCAGGGTGACTTGGAAAGTGATGAGTGGGACATCTCCAGCCAAGTGGATAATACAACCAACCACGAAGGCAGCAAAGATCAGCAAACAAGTTAAAGCGAGGTTGAGGCACATCCAAATGTTGCAGAGTTTTATCGCAGACAGAAGTGGCTTGGCCTAGTGGTTAAAAACAAAAATAGTATAATTAGTAAGGAGGATGCCTCTCGAGCATTTTATTTGCACTATTTATAAATGATCTCCCACTAGCTATCAAACACTCAAAAATTGCAATGTATGCGGATGACACACAATTGGCGAAAGGCATAAATCCTACAACTGTAATAGCTGACAAAGAAAAACTAGAAGAAGACTCAATGCCATAGTTCAATGGATGGACCGGAAAAGAATTAATGTCCATTACTGATTTGACAGTGCAGACCTCAAGTGTCTAGGACTAATGAAAAACACTGGCGAAAACATGTTGAAGATCAAAGAAAAAAGTGCAACAAAGCCCTCTGGAAAGTTCGACTACTTCAACCATACCTCAACACAAACCAAATGAGAATAGTAACAGAATCACTTGTGCTTCCAACTTTGTATTATATGATATCAATATGGGAGACTGCAATCAAAAGGCTAAAATAGTGAAAAAGTGTTTAACAGTGCCAAGCGACTTGTATTTAAGGGTGACAACACGAAGAACACATGGCTGAGTCCCATATGCAATATAAATTCGAAATTGCAATTCTTTGCTTACAAATCCATTCATGGCTTAGGACCTGATGTCTTCAACAATCTAGTGGACCTCGACAAATTACAACTTCGTGAAACCCGAACCAACATGCATTATCACATCACAAGAGATCAGTGTAACAGCTACTTAGAATACCTCTTAACCTACTCATGGGCAAAGATACCGAAAGATGTTCAATCCGCGACAACAATAAACGTTTTTAAACAGAAGCTCAGAAATCACCTTAAATTATTAGAAAATGTTGAGATTACCACCTGTGACTACTCCTGTATAGAAGATGTGATAGAAGATGTGGTACAAATGTTTAATGAAAGTAAATCGATGTTATATAACAATTAATTGAAAATGACTAATATATAATAACTTAATCTTATTAAACTAAACTTGAAAAATGTAATGTATTTTGTTTTTTAAAAAAGATCATATGAATCAGTGTTATATCTATGTATCATAATTTCTGACGTTAACATTATTACTGTCAATATGTGAATTATACAATCCTACTAGCGTAATGGCCTTGTTCGAGGGTGCTAGTTTGTATCAATAAATAAATAAAATAATAAATAAATAGTACTTTGTTTATAAAAAGCCGATAAATGGTGTCATACCCTTGAGCTGCCATAAATAGCACGATTGATGCTGAAATCTTCAGTGGTGGTACCCCGAGGAAGATGAGCACAAATTGGGCGAACAGCTCGGCATCTGCCTCTCTTTGGCTGCAAAATGAACCTTGACCATATTCCAGAGCAGAAGAAAGGTTTTTGCGTAGAGAAGAAGCTGTAAACATTGAAATATAGGCTGCGTTACGTTAAAACATTGAACAACTCAAATCGAATTGTAAGCCTGACTCTTCGCTACGACTGTGGAGATCTGGAACTTCCGCTGCAAACAAAATCGAATTTATGTCAAAATTAACAAATTAATTTTTTTTAAATGCAAAAGAAACAGGAAAAATTTCTACGGTATCCGAACATTATTAGTAGAGTGACCAACTTGCATCTTTTGCATCTTTTTTGCATCCTTAATGATAAAGGTATGGTCACTGGCGTTTTAGAAGTAAAATTTCCTGACGATTTCAAATATGTAATTTAATTTTTTTCAACCCGCATAATTTGCACCCAAATGCATCCAAAAATACAACTTGCATCTTATCCGCATCTTTTTGAGTAACTTGCATCTAGGTCAGTTTTTTGCACAATATACGCAACTTTTCTTCAGAAACCTATAAAATAATATGATACCAGCCTCAAACCCACTATCAGTTGTAAAATAAAGTGTGCTAAAATGGTTAAACACCAGTGTTACCAATCAGAAATTCATCATTTTTCATATTTTAACTCGATTATGTGTAAACTCCATTTGCCTTCAATATTTAAGCATAGGGATTTGAAGACGATCGGCTCAGAATAGAACAGTCAGTGCTTAGACCCTTAATTTAGGATCCAAGATCCTATATTTAGGGTTCAAGACCCTATATTTAGGGTACAAAGAAATCGTACTCTTAATTAAGGGTTCTCGCAGCTCACGTCTGTATGTTATTGATGCAACTATTCTATTTTCACGATCGCCAAAAACTTCGCTTCCTCTTAAACGTAACATAGCAATTTTACTCAATTAGGCGTTGAAGCAGCAATGCTTTGTTTCACTCTATGTTTTGTGCTAAGCTCGCATAGTAACCGTGTCATGCGATTTTGGAGAAGTTTTTGGCGATCATGAAAATAGAATACATGTGAAAATACGGAATTTGTATCCAACTGGGATTCGAACAGCGAGACTGAGAGTGGAGGCGATATGCATAGTTAAGAATCCTGGTTAAATGCGGTTTTCATAACAAATTTTAAGAAAACATTATTAAAAATTACATTTGTGATGTAAAATTATACGTTTTTCAACTTGCATCTTATTTGCAACCCAAAAATAATTGAAAATGCACCGAAAATCATTCCAACTTGCATCCTCGCGGTCACTCTAATTATTAGCAAATGTTTCAACGGTTTCCTTGTTACTTTTATGTATTTTCAACCTTACTAGTAAAACTAGGCTGAACCTGGAAAAGAAGAACAAATTATATTATTTCGTCAATTGAAAGGGGGCTTTTGAATCTCCTCATAAAGAAATTCACGAGTAAAATTACAAACGCACCAAAGCCGAATAGGCACAAGCAAAGGTTTATTGCTTGCACAAAGTGTTGACAGCTCAAACTCAAACCACAGAATGACATCCAGCTTGCAGATTCTGTCCTTTTATAATTTGCAAATGAGAAACATTCTACGTTCAGTGACACTTTTGCGACGTTCTAAGCTGAGCTGCTTTATTGATGTGGGATACTTTCTTTAGTATCAAGGCCTGCTACCAGTCCGTAACCTTCTGATTGCATGTCGGAATGATGCTGCATCAATTCTCTAAGCGATGGCTCTATGAATCATTTCTAAAACTAAACGTTCGATCTTTTAAAGAAACGTATATTGACCTCCATCTTTTTCGATTTGAGATGATATTCTCATTTTCTTACATGCAAAGAAACGTTTAGAAAAACCAATAAACTTATAGCCACTGAGAAAATGCAAAGTATGTGCAAGCGTGCCTGTTGTGTAGGTTAAAGTGTCCGTATAGTGAGAGTGCACCAGTGAATAAATTTGGGGTTAACTACATCCCTTTCTTGAATAGCAGCAATCAGCATATGAAACAATTGCACGAATGTTTAATTGGTCTTCAACACGCATTAGTTCACTAATAATGCGTAAGTAAATGGGAAATGCATATTTTTTGTTGCAGAGATGGAGTGCAACTAAAAGGTTAGTTTACTCACTTTATTTTGTTGGAAAAATTACCTTAAAGATTAACAAATAAGTAACCCATAAACTAAGCCCCGTCTTATAAATTAGCCCAATAATCGGCAAAACCATTGAATAAACATCCCTAATAAATAATACTCAGAAACATTAAAACTAATGTATCACTCGAGAGAGACAAGCAAACTGCTTTTAGTTAGATTACAGTTACAAGGGAATAAGATAAAAATGAACCAAAACTTGACTCGTTTTGGTTTGTAAAACTGCAGTGAAAGTAGAAACTTCTATTGCGGGAATGAATGGCTGCAGCACGTCGTGTACTTCTGGATGATGATGCTTCAAGACAGACACAGATTAAAATTAAAACCACCACGACGGTAATTATTATGGGCAGGGCATCTTCTTGCGAATCATCTGTTGACGGCAACATCTTTTCTCCATAAAGTGCCTTAAACAAATAATCCAACATTTTGAGTTTCAAATTATTTTTAAAGGAAACAAGTCGACTAGCCTAAGTTTATAAGTTCTCACTCTAACAGCTTCAACGTCATCTGCGTCTAGTTCAAAGTTGGGATTGTAACTTCTGTAACGGGGTGCCATAGCTGATGCAGCAACTTCCGAATGGTCTATTCCAATAGCGTGCCTGCCTCGTGCACTGAAGATATAAAACATTTGATTTTATAGCATGGCTGTTTTGTTAGCACAGATTTAAAAATGAATTATACAAGTCTCACCAGCAACTTGAAGCAGATTTATCCCATCATAGGAATCCACAGTCCATATTTCATCGTCATCAAAATGGATGTGTGCGCCGTGTCTTGGGGAGGAAGCCTATCCAATATACGAATAAATAAAATCATGACACATGATAATTTATAACATGCATCATGGAGTTAATCGTTTGCATTATTTCCCAAATTACTTGAGCAAATCTTACATGAGCCAAAACACCATTCTGTCCGTCGAAGGGTTTACAAAACCAAATTATGCCAACCACTGTCAAACGGGATGTCAATGTCGGGCCACCTAGTCGTGGTTCTGATGAAAGTTAAAGCAGATGCGTTTTCCCAGATTCCAAACGCTCTCTCGAACACTTCATCAACTCGCTTCTTACCCCCAAGTAGCTGCGTACGCCTTGGATATTTTGATATTGTGTAGGACAAGTGTTGCATTCCCCATCTTGAACCTGAAATTGAAAAATTAAAGTTATTTTGTTATACCAACATGAAGCATTTGTCCGATTTTATCGCAACGTTTTACGTACCCAACAGTAGGTAACTTTTACTCCGATTTCGCTGCTCTCCAGTTTTTCGAGGAATACAGGTCTGAGAGAGTGTTGAATTTTCAATGCTCCTCTATCCGTCTGCCGAGCAACATTTGGCTCCACAATCCAGTGATGGCTCCAGTCTCGTTTTCAACAAAGGTGTCACCGTTCCGCTCGAAAAACTTTAGAAAAGAAAAACATACAGTATAAATTTGTTACTTGTAAAGGATTGCCTGCTGAGATTTCATTCTAGATAATGTTTATTAGTTGTGACAACGAACGTTTGAATCATTTTCTAAAGTGATTGAAACGGGTGTTCCATAGTCAATCCAAAGTTGTAGCGTAACCCAAAAGAACGGTAGTCCTGGATGCCACATGTTGAAAAAGCTGGTGCAACTCTCCTTCCTGGATGAATCGTCGCTCAAAACTGGATTGCTTCCTAAAAAAATTTCGGAATGTTTCCAAAGCTTTTGTTCCTCAGAAATCACACAGTAAAATTTCGGAATCGATTTTAGAAAATTCAAAAATCGGTTTAGAAATTTTCAGCATCGAAAAGTGCTTAAGTCGAGAGTCAATTCGAAAATGAAGAAGGAATGCAATTTTCTGACCCTTAAATACCCTCTGTTTCCCTGCCCTTACACCCAATTACGTCCGATTAGTCTCTGTATATATTTCAACTCAATAAAGGAAAATTTGCATTTCGTATTTGCATAAGCCCGTGCTAATGTGAATGGGTCTAGAAGTTATTTTCAAAGTACTACGGAAATCCTTGAACTTCCTTTGCTTTATCGATCTGTTTAGACTTGACCTACACTGAAAATTGACAAAACGCCATCTAATATTCTAGCGAAAAGGAAACGTTCACTAATGCAGATTCCGCCTTTCGTTCAGTTTCATTCCAAGGTCACTCCATCGGCTTAATATTACCCTGAATTATTGACTGACCTCAATTGGAATGTTACTCTGGTTTATTAGTATATATTAGTGTGGTTGTACGCTAATGCAGAAGGTCATGTTGTTAACCAATCAGTCTCTTACCGGTTCTAATTAGGTATTCACATTATCTGCTGTTTTTCTAGCACCAGTAGTTGATACATCAATGGCAGTTTAAGAAAAGTCTTTAAGCTGCTGGCTGAAGCGGGGCATACTGCTTTCTCCACTTACCAGGTGTGCTAATATTACTGCTTGTGCCGACACTACATCACACCACGCTACATTCATATTATGTTGCTTCAATATAATATGCTCATGCTCATAAGATAAACAGACTTCATCCACATTTATCTTTGCTAACAAGATATCTAAGATAAGACTGAATTGAATGCATATTTGAGACAAAAAATTTATCAATGAAAGACCATCTTCCTAATGCTGGTGTTGATTAGTACTTAAAGTTTGGTAACCACTGTTGTCGAAGTTTTTGCTTTCATTTAAAATTGTTGAAAATCCCTCTGCATGTACCTCATGCTCCAGATTAATTTCAAATTTTATCAAACTTTTGTAAATCATTACAGTTGGCGAAAGCAGTTAGCTATTGATTTTTTTACACAATCCATTATCTTATTTTACCATATTAATTGTTAATTAGAGGAAACGTTTTACACTCATACTTCGAACCTTCAAATGGGGTCCTAATTTAACTTAAGCGTACAACCTGTTATGAGAAGTACAACAAGTCCATTTGCTTTCTTTGCTTTCTCTTTTTCACTACACAACAGAGAGCAAACAATCCAATTTCAAGTTGGCAAAGAAAAGAAACAGAAAGCCATGCATAGTAGTAGACATTTTTAAGGTCTGTCCCATCATGATATTTTTGTAATGCTTTCATTACAAAGCAATATAGTGAGAGGGTTGAATTGCTTTTCTTCAAACCTAGCGTGCCAAAAGAGGGGGTTTTGCAGGTTGCCAACTATTCGTCTCAAAGACCAAGAAAGATACATAGTTGATCATAATATTTGGTACGTATTAAAGAGTATACGGGGTTCAGCTCCACCACAGATTTGAAACGTGAGTGTTCCTAATATACATGATACGTGCGTTGAAATGACAAATTTTAGCGATTTCTTTGTAAAAAATCAAAAGACAATTAGAATGACGAAGTGACTAGCATTGTAATAATTTAGTCTGGCTGACTTCCAAAATCGTGACCTCTTTCAAATCTAATGGACTCAAATAATTTTTACTGCATTCTGTGGTAGTATGACAAAACGGTGATTCGCTTCCAAAAGTAACTTTCAGGCGGATTGAGTAAAGTTCTTATCCCCCAAATTTTTTGACAGTTAAACATGTGCGATTGTCGCCTTGTCGCAGCAACCTTATCCTTATTTTGTGTGGTAAAGGAGCTACACTGGCTACAGTTATTCAAAGTGTCTTGTGGAAAGAAATGTTTTAATTAACTTGAAGTTACCTTTATATTAATTTCAGTTCTTTGGGGTTCAACGGTGACAATAATCACAAACATTTTATACTGTTATGATGCATTAAAGTGTCATGGGTCAAGGAAAATGGAGGAGGGCGAATCTGGTGAATGTGGGAGCAATGGTAAGTTGTACAAAAAGGAATGATAATACTTTATACCTACTCATTAATTCGTCTAGAGTTTAATAGTCTAACTTTTCTTCCAGGCTTAAACAATTTGTCTAATGAAGAAGAAATTTTGTAGTTGTGTCTTAAACTTGTTCATTGACCTGGGGAGTGAAATAAAGTTATTGTTGTTTATATGAAAAATTAAGGTTATTCAATTATGTTCTACGGATATCAATATCATCAAACGTCTTGGCAGATATGCAGAAAGCGTTGAAGTAACACCATAATTACAAATGCGTTTGCCTTTGCACAATCCTCCTGTTGAATCTGCTGTAAAATTAAGCGTAGTGAACACGCAACTCCAGAATGCAAGACACCGCCCAAATGGTCATGAACAGAGTAAGCAACATTAGAAAGCAACTTTCCAAAACATGTAGGGCGAAATCCAGTTTGACGAGTTTGCTAGAATCATGAAGAAGCAGATGATTTTAACTTTGCATAACAATTTTCCTTTTAAAAAACTTTGAATGTACTCAGAGAGCGGCGAATCATATCCGAAAATGGTTATCAGCGAGTAAAATATGGCCAAAGTAGTCATGAAAAACACTAGCACGTTAAGGCACACTCCGATATATTCTCCTGATCTGGGAACCCACTTCATTTGGACGCATTAATTGTTCCGCACAACTTTCGTGTATGGATTCAGTCCCATTATGGTGTTGATTCTATCCAGCAGCTGCATTGAATCCATGAAGATCTGGAGATATTTTTGAATTGGCCCTTCTTTCACGGAGTTCTTCTTCGCTTTCTACATGTCTTCGGCGTCCTCATCTTGAGTTTCGTCCTCAGAGCTGCTCCATTCTAATCACTCTGAATCCTTCTCCTTCCTGTCAAAGTCTTAAAGGCGACATCCCGCAAACTAGATATTGAAACTGGACTCCATACAGCATGAGAAAAGGATCTGCCACTCTTCTTGGGTTTCCTTCCCGATGACTTGTAATGTTCCCATCCTGGGGCTCCAGGGCTTCCAATTTGGTCGAAAATAATGAGGAAACCCAGATTCAACGCAAGGCAAGACAAGGCCTTGTCCTGTTTAGATTTCCTCTTTTTCTGTGACATTGATTGAGAAGGATGCTTGTTAATCTTAGGCACTTTCTCCTCTTGTTTTCCACTTTCAATGCTGCTTGTTTCGTTTGATTCGGAATTTTCCACTTTTTGCTTCTTTCTGGACTTACGATGGGGTGTTCTAGCGGCGGTTGTAACCGATTTCTTCGCACCAGTTGACGAGGTGGTTGTGGTGGCTCATTTGTTTCTGAAGCTGTTTCACTTGAAGAGGCAGATTCTGTGAGCTAGACGACTGAGAAAACTTGAAAGGACGCTTGTCTTCTCCACTACCATTGTGGAATGTGTCATAGAGTAGGATTTTCTAGGATATATGAATCTGTGAGCACGTTCTATCCTTTTGTATGATATTGGGTTTTGCTCGTGTGGGAGCACTAACTTTCTGGCTTTTGTCACTTTTGGGATCGTGATTATCTGTATCGGGGTTTTGGTAGGATGCGTGTGAGCGTGTTTTTCCTAACTAATACATTTAACAGTTAATTTCGGTTAATTTTATGGTTCTATCAATTATTCGGACATTTATTTGTAATTGATAATTTATCGGTGATTTCTCGGAGTTGAATTAAAAGAACTTTTCATCGTAAAGCCGTTGTGTAGATTGAGTTCATCATTTTAATCAACATAATTTACATCACCATTTCAAAGGGAAACTCTTTTAAACGGGTAGTTTAATTGTAGATTCAACATTTTGGAGGCCCTGCCCAGATGGGATTTTCGAACAGTGATTTCTAATAACAGTTCAGGAAGAAGTCACAGGCGAATTTTCTATTATTTTACAACTTTCGGATTTTCTCTGAATCGGCCACTCCAATAAGCGAGAGGTGCGGGTTGAGAAAAGGGAAGATTATTCGGTGAAGTTATTTGCATTTGGTGTGTTTATTTCTCAATTTTAGGAACCCCAAATCAAACTTCAAATTAAAAATGGATCGTCTGAAGAAAGCCAGGACGCCACTTCGTACTCAGCTCACCAAACTGGTCAATCAAGTCACTCTCGGTCTTCAAACTCCAGATCCAGATAAGGATGAGTTGCAAGTCAGCCTACAGGATATGGAACTTATCTGGACTGCATTGGAAGAAGCCGAACAAAAGGTGATTGATCAGCTACTTGACGATGACGCTGATGAGGTGGTTATACAAACTGAGCATGACATGGCAGCTCAGTACAGACGATCATATCTCACTACAAAGCTGAAGTTGACCAAAATTCTGGAACCCACTTCATCCCCAACAGGATCAGTTTACTCGGAGGCAGCAAGCCACGTCACAGGAAACAAGAAAAAGACGTTCAAGCTACCTAAAATAGAACTGATGAAATTCGACGGGAAATTGAAGAATTGGTTAGCATGGTGGTCACAATTCAGCAAAATCAACGAGGACGTGGAACTGGACGATTCAGATAAATTCCAATACCTACTCAATGCCTTGGAAGATGGATCTGACGCCAAGGAAATCGCATCCAGTTATCCTCAATCGGGAGACAACTACACAAAGGCTGTCGAACACCTTCAATCTACATACGGGAGAGAGGACTTACAACTACAATTTTATGTACGGGAGCTGCTCAACTTAGTGATGACCAACGTGACGAAGAAGGAAAAACTTCCGTTACCATCATTGTATCTCAAGTTGCAGTCTCATCTACGTTCTCTCTCATCTCTGAAGCTCGACAAAGCCGACCCGGACACATGGTTGTTTCCACTAGTGGAGTCAAGTTTATCCGAAGATATATTATGGGCTTGGACACGGGACCCTCTCTCTGAAACGGACGGGTCACTTCTCATTCCTCCAAAGTCCAAATTGGATCTCCTCATGGAATTCCTTGGGAAGCAAGTGAGGTCAAAGCAGCGGATAGACATGGCTGACGATACTTTCAAATCTATGGCTATTTCGGAGCCAACTAGGAAAGGAGGAAAAGCTAAAACACAATTTCTGAAGAAAGATGAAGACATTGCAACAGCAGCGGACTATTATCGGGGAACATCTCTTGTGCCTTTTGTGAAGGAAAGCATGACACTGATCGCTGTATCAAAGCTCAGTCCATGTCATTGGTTGAAAAGCAGGAGAAGATTGATTCCAAACACTTATGTTCGCGCTGTCTACGCCCAGGTCATTTTTCGAAGAAATGTCGAGCTTTCCTAAAATGCATATTTATTTGGAGGAAAACATACAGCCATCATGTGTCGTGGCAAAAGGGGTGACAACGCGAAGCTGGATGTCACAACTCCACAACAAGGAAACCACTCCGCTGAACCTGATCTCAACGTCACCACTTCTTCATCATCTACTAACTTGTGCAGCACTGATGTACTACTCAACATTTTGTCAGTGAAAGTTACAGGGGAGAAGGGCTCAATAACGGTACGTGTCGTTGGAGATAACGGGAGTCAACGGAGCTACATACGACAAAGGGTAGTAAGGGATATTGGATTGAAGCCAGTCGCCCATGAATGGATCCAAAACGTGCTTTTTGGAGGAGCGACTAGCCAACCAGCAAGGAGTGGAAGATTTCCGGTGATCATCAGCAATATCAATGGTCAACATCAACAAATGCTCCATCTCCTTGAACGCCCTGAAATATGCGGATCGCTTCCAAAAGTTCCTCACGGACCATGGATTACGGAACTGGAGCAAAAGGGATATACTTATCAGATATAGGAAAGGGTTGTGCTGAAGTAGACATTTTAATCGGGAGTGATTATTGGGGACAGCTACAAACCGGAAGGATGTGCAGGCTCTCATGTGGACTCGTAGCTCAAGAAACAGTTTTTGGGTGGACCCTAAGCGGACGTGTACCACGCACATCTTCCAATTTGTCTGTTATGACAACAACATCACTCATCAGCACAACAACAGACATATCCCATTTATGGAGTCTTGAAGCTATTGGAATAACGGACCCTATCGACGTCCAAACAAAGGAAGAGGAGGAATCCATAGCTCTCAAGCATTTTGAGGAAAACGTATCAAGAGACGAAAACGGACGATACATTGTGCACTCCCTTAGCAAGCAATCCAGCAGACAGACTCAGAAGGGCTACTCAGCAATTAGTGAAGCGAAAACAGTTTGCTGCTTATGACACGGTATTCCAAGGGTGGGAGCAGGAGGGGCTAATTATGGAAGTCAACGATGACAAGGAAGGTCACTACCTACCCCACCGCCCAGTCTTCAAAGAAAGTGCTACAACACCTGTACGTCCCGTCTTTGACGCGTCATGCAAAACGGCTAAGTTTCCATCACTCAACGACTGCCTCTACAAAGGTCCAAACCTTCTGGAACTCATTCCTTCCCTCCTGTTACGGTTTCGGGAACATCTCGTGGGAGTTTCAGCGGACATCAGGAAAGCTTTCCAAATGATTGGAGTACGAGAAGAGGATCAGAAATACCAACGGTTTTTATGGTGGACTGACTCTTCCCTCTCATCAGTGAAAGTTTATCAACATTTGAGGGTGGTCTTTGGCATGAACTGTAGCCCATTTCTTCTTGCTGCCACGCTACAGCATCATCATCTGAAGGCTCTAGGAAACACGGATCAAGCTACGCGTTTGATAAAAAATTATTATGTGGATAACCTTGTCACTTCTGTTAAATCAGTGCAGGAGTATGAGGAGTTGAAGCTCACTGCAACTTCAACATTGGAATCTGGTCGTATGGAACTCAGGCAGTGGACCAGAAATCATTCTGAATCGGACTCCAACTTGGAAGCGGAAAACATTCTCTCGGTACTTGGCGTTTCATGGGATCGACAATCGGACTACTTATCATGTGTTATTCCAGAAACAAGTGAAAGTGAAATATACACCAAGAAGATGGTTCTTTCCCTGGTCGCAAGAATATTCGACCCAATTGGAGTACTTTCACCAGCATTAATACCTCTCAAGCAGATAATTCAGGAATGCTGGACTATGGAAATCGGGTGGGATCAACCCCTTCCTGATACTATTCAAAAGAAAATGGGAAAATGGCTGCGGAGCATTCAATTACTCAACAGGTTCGGGTTCCAAGGCATTTTCAAATGGAATTGGCATCATCACGGGAAGTACACATTTTTGTCGATGCCAGTTATACAGCTTACGCAGGAGTGGTGTACCTACGCACAACAAAGGGAAAGGACACCATGGTTCAACTCCTGTTAGCCAAGTCACGGTTATCTCCAGCCAAACGGACAAAATCATCAGCAGGACAAAGGCCAACCATACCACGACGAGTTGATGGCTTGCGTTATCGGAACAAGATTAGCCACCACCGTCAGGAAAGCCTTACAATTCGATGATGTCCCATTTTACTACTGGAGTGACTCTACCACCGCCCTTGCTTGGATCGTAGACATGATCATTGGGGAGCATTCGTTGGAAACCGCGTGAACGAGATTCTCAAAACAACAAACTCAAAGGAATGGAGACACGTTCCCGGTGAACTCAACCCAGCGGACTTACCCTCACGGGGTTGTGATCCAAGCGAGCTTCAAGCATCCTCATGGTGGGAGGGACCGAACTGGCTGAAGCAGGAAAAATCATACTGGCCTAACTTCGAAGAAGACATAAACGAGGAAGAAGTTAGCAAGGAGAAGAGGAAGTCACCGGTGCTGATTGCTGTTCCCGAACAGACCCCAAGGTTTCATCTTATCGGAAGAATGTGCTGTTTGGGGCTGGATTATACGCTTCGTGAAGAACTGTAAGGCAGCTATATCAAGGGACCCAGAAGGTCACATTACACTTCCTTTTCTAATTCTCATCAAAACAGTCCAAGCGGATTCCTTCAAGGCTGGAGAATCTAAAATAGGAGGTTTGAGGGTGTTTAAACACGAAGACGGATTACTCAGAGTGCAGACCCGTCTCACACCAAGGAAAGACACCCTAGGATTTCTCAACCCCATTTTATTGCCGAAGAATCATCCGTTTGTAGACTTATTGATACATGATATACACAAGTATTATGGTCACGCAGGAGTCCAAAATCTAGGGAGAAATATTGGATTATTCAAACACGAAGAACAATCAGAAGGGTTCTTCGTACATGTAGTATTTGTCGACGCCACCAATCTAAACCCTTTGAGGTAACCCCAGCAGCACTACCGGAACGGCGAGTGAAAACAAGTGAACCTTTTGAAACTACTGGTGTGGATCTTTTTGGACCATTATATTTGAGGGACGGATCTAAAGTGTGGGTGGTACTTATACCTGTGCCTACTTTCGATGCATTTACTTGGATCCAGTCACAAGCATGTCCACAGAAGCTTTCTTGGGGTCATTGGAGCGTTTCATAAGCTTGTATGGTCGACCTAACACAGTCTACAGCGACAATGGGACCAACTTCACGGTGCTGCTAATCTATTCAAGGATCTCAACTGGGAGAAAGTGCAGGAAGAAAGCAGCGTTCGCAAATACATTGGATTTTCAACCCTCCAACCGCGGCTTGGTATGGAGGATTTTGGGAGCGCCTAATTCGCTCAATCAAGGATTTACTAAAAAGGATATTGGGAACGTCAAAACTCAGCTTTGACGAAATTAGGACTTGCTTGGCTGGCGTCTGCGCCACAATCAATGATCGGCCTCTAACAGTGGTTACAGAGGACAATGGAGATCTCATCCCATTGACCCCGGCATGTTTTTGAGGAAAAGTGGATTCGCAGTACTGCCAGAAACACAGGACTCTTCAGCTCTTCAGAAAGGATATTTACGGATGAAGAGTCTTCAACAGCAACTTCAAGAACGGTTCAGGAAGGAATACCTCTCTCTACTCGTCCAACGCGGAAATCCGACACGGAGAAACAGGGCGAAGGAAGGAGATGTGGTATTAGTTGGAGCTGATAACAAGAAACGGTTTTTATGGCCCATGGGAGTTATCACGGAATTAATTCCAGGACGGGATGGTGAACATCGGAATGCTAAAATCAAGACAGCGAAGGGGATGCTACTTCGACCATTGCAGCGTCTGTATCCACTGGAGGTGTCATGTCAGGATGCATCAACACTCAAGGAAACCCATCTCAAGGACATCGTCACGAAAACGGGAGTGAAAGCAGAAGAGAAAGCAGCTCAGCGTTTGGTTGTGACAAAAAGGGGCAGGGTAGTACACACTCCTGCCAGATACGGTCAATGGAGTACCTAGGTTTAATTTTCTGTACTTCTTTTTTAAAACTATATTGTTTACACTACTTATCAATTTTCTCTAAGTTAGTATTTCGAAAATTGAGGTGGGAGAATGTGGAATGTGTCATAGAGTAGGTTTTTCTAGGATATATGAATCTGTGAGCACGTTCTTCTTTTGTATGATATTGGGTTTTGCTCGTGTGAGAGCACTTTTCTGACTTTTGTCACTTTGGGATCGTGATTATCTGTATCGGGGTTTGGTAGGATGCGTGTGAGCGTGTTTTTCCTAACTAATACATTAACAGTTAATTTCGGTTAATTTTATGGTTCTATCAATTATTCGGTCATTTATTTGTAATTGATAATTTATCGGTGATTTCTCGGAGTTGAATTAAAGAACTTTTCATGTAAAGCCGTTGTGTAGATTGAGTTCATCATTTTAATCAACATAATTTACATCACCAATTCAAAGGGAAACTCTTTTAAACGGGTAGTTTAATTGTAGATTCAACAACCATCGTTATCATCACCTATTCTGGATATGAGCTTTTTCCTCTCCCTTTTCCTACCACTATTCTTGTTTGTTTCATTACACCGAACCTTCAACTTGAAATGCTCGCGATCTTGATTCTCCGTCACCACTAGCTTTGTCCTTTTTCCATTCAACTTCAGTTTTGCCAGTCTTCGTCTTGTTCCTTGAACTCTTTCTGAATAGGATTGTTGAGAGAGACAAAGTAAAAGCCTCTTTCAAGCTCTGAATATTCGCGTGTCATAATACGATCTGGACTCTATTCTTGAATTGATTCACTCTGATACAGTTCAACTTTTCACAAATCTCACAAATTATTCTCAGTAGAGAAACTTTTATGTTTCTAACTCTGGAAACAATTAAATTCTGAAATAACTTCATTTTTAATTTAAAGCTTAATTAAAATATTCGTATCAAAGCAACCTTTTGTTATCTCGTGGTTTAAGCCAGCAATTTTATTATAAATTATTAAAAAAACTGCTGCTGTTAGAAAGAAACGGATTAGTTAAATACGTAATCGTAGGCATTTGTTTGGAAAAGCAGCAAAACCTCACATAAAACCAAAGGAAAGCATAAACAAAAAACTATATGAAGAATTTAATATACGAATACGCACCAAGTAGGTCAAATTGTAAGAGTTTTGGATATAGGCAATCAATTAGCTGCATGCTGGAGCTCATAGCGCATTATAATAAACATCATTTTTAACCGTTCAAAGCATATGTCGCTAAATGGGTGGATGCAGCTGTGAGTAGGTAGCGTACAAAGGATTAGTGGTCAAGGGATTAAGTCGGGAGCGCGCTCGAAGACTGCGACGCACCACACATACCTGAAATAATCCGTTCCCGTTAAGTTTGTCAGCTAATCTTGTATACAACTTTTCTCCATACATTTAAATGCCTTTTCCCCTTACAACAAAATTACTTGCATGTAAGTAGGTACTTCTTTATCAATTAAACACACGTTAATTTTATTTTCAGAATTATCTACTAAATGTCAGTCTGGGAGTACGTGATGAAAATACATTAGTTAAATGAGTCTGGCAGAGTATAAAAAGGGGCCACAAAGAGCTTCAAACCAACAGTTTTCTTTGGACCCTCTCGGAGTAATCATCAGTCTCTGCAACTGCTCTCTGGATTCAACTATAAAACACTCGGACCTGCAGCGCTGCTGCTCAACCTCTCTTCAATTCATCTCGTCTCAACTTGGATACACGGACCTCTACTCAAGATGGAAGCCACATCAGCCTCAACCATTGCTTTGGAGTTAGCTCTAGCTGTCCTCAACGAGCCACATCAACGTCTTCCATATGCGGTAAGTTACTTTCCCTTGAATGCAACTGTGTGATTTTTAATTGTTGTATTGAAATGTTTCCTCTTTTTTTCTTGCAGAGACAACTGTTGCCTGTATCACCCACTGAAGACACTGATGATGGCTCATCTTCTTCCGGATTCTGTGGGAGCATCCCTTCAATATCTACGGCGCTACCGGACTCGGAAAAAGCAAACCCTTTGCTCTGGCCTTCCTGGATGACACCAACCAAGGATAAGGACAACTGCTGCAGCCTCCTGGACAACATTTGGACATGCCCTTCACCAGTCACGAGGATAACACGGATGTTAAGGTCAAGCTAAACAATCCTATAACTAAACTCAATTCTACTTCCTCTGGTTTTTCAGAAAGCCAGTCGCAGACAGCCAGGACGATTGTCAACGTGGATCTGGAATTCGTTGGACCAAATGACGGGCCTCACCATCCTCTCGATCGGGAAACCACAACTACAACCGCTCCACGGAAGATGTTCATAAGGAAGCCGGACGGAATCGCTGTAAACTCCAAAACTGGACAGGTAAGAATTTGCTACCTCGGCATACAAACTTCTTCACAATTTCAAAACGTTAATTGACTAAAGTTTTATTTTTAATTACTTATTTGCAGATCTACGTTCCTGATAGACAACACAACGTGGTGCTCATTCTTGGACCGGATGGCTCGTTTCAATCACAACTTGGAGGACCTGGATGTGGACCTGGCCAGTTCCGGCGCCCCACAGCCGTCGCATTTGACTCGGAGGGTGACCAACTCTACATCACGGACAAGGACAACCACAGGGTCCAGGTCTTCAACGCAGCCTCAGGACACTTCCTCTTCACCTTTGGATCTGCAGGACAAAACACTGGACAACTCAATTATCCATGGGGCATCGCGATACTCAACAAGGAAGGATGTTCGTTGGTCGCCGTCGCTGACAGCCGGAACGCTCGAGTACAATTCTTCACCAAGGACGGACTCTACCTGGACTACTTCGATGCTTTTACAACGGGACGGGAGCACATCAGTGCAACTGGAAGGTCGTATCCCGTCAAGCACCATCCAAGAGGAGTTGTTTTTGATCCAACTGGTAAGTTTATAATTGGAACCATTCATTTTCTAGCAATGTAAGCTGATGTTGTTGAATATAATTTGTTATTGTTGTTACGCAGGCGATCACTTGTACATTTCGGACTTCAACCACAACTGCATCTTCAAGTTGGACCTCGTTCGACGGACGCTTGCCAAACTTCTTATCAACCGAGACAGCTGGAGCCTCCATCGGCCTTGTGGAATTGACGTGGACTCACAGGGAAACCTTTTCATCTGCGACCAGCGCAACCACTCTCTCAGGATGTTCCGGAAGGATGGATCCGAAGTGGAAGGATTTCTCCAAGGAATTTCGTTTAAGCTGCCGACGGACGTCTCACTCTACCCCGGACTTCCTGGATTCCTGGCCGTCATCGACTTCAACGGAAGAGTTCGCGTTCTCAACTTTTCAATTTAGCATTTTTATTTTGTTCAAACTGTAAATCTGTTTCTAGTCCTGACTTTTGTTAATTCTTGTTTTGTAAAATGCTGTGATATTTATGATGCAAACTTGTTCTTTTGTCAGTCGTGTAACATTGACCATTGTAATAAATATTTTTATACCATGTAAAATTTTCTTGTCGTTTATGAGCATTTTCATTAGCAAAAGCTTGCTTGCTGTTTGTAAGTCGTTTCATTGGCGAAAACTATTCACTTCATAATGATGTGTACCTGTTTGACTGCATTCCAAAAACAGCATATCACATGAATATCTAAAGCTCTCACTTTGTGCAGACAGTCATGCCATGTGTGTCATCATTGGATCAATAAATAGAATGAAATTACTAGTTTAGAATGCTACACAGCAGTGCTAGTCAACACAACCTTACATTCTCTCAAGAGAGTGCGCATAGTTATGTTCCGCACTTCATTCATATCCATAACATGTAAAACAATTGCATTCACGTCACATGCTTGAAAATGCAGTGTAAAGTATCACGTTAATCACATGCCATTTTCATATTGTTGTCGATTTCGAACCTTGTAGAAGTCCTTAAAAAACACTAAAACATATTAATCAATTCGTCGTTTAGAATTACAAAAGTGTATATTATTTCACCGAAACAACTTC
>LJIJ01002848.1:0-23175 GCA_001718145.1 Orchesella cincta
CTTGCGAGTCTTGCAAAAAAAAATAACGGACATTTTTACCTATTTTTTTTTAAACAGTCAAATATTTTGTTCAACATTCAGATATTGACATTTTGAAAGTTTATTTTGTTTAAACTGCTCAAAACTGTGCGAAACATGATTTTTGGCGTATTAATTTTAGTTTTATAGGGTTTGATGACTAGAATGGGGATTTTGAATAGCATTTTTATGGAAATTTTACAATAAAAAATAGCGTGGGTATTCGTAAGCGCCTGCAAATTTTTTGGCCCAAGCCCGATTGCACTTGCGCTTGCAAGGTCACCGCAAACTTGCCCATACCCATGGGTATTCGCAAGCGCCCATGGACGCTCGCTTGTGCAAGCGGGTTTGTCCCACCTCTAAATCGAATGGCAACTGAGAATCACATTTTGGTTATATTTGTTAAAGAATGCAACATATTTAAACACAGGTGCCAAAAACATTCAAACTGAGTAAATATGCGAAAAGGAGTCATCGATAGCCAAAAAGGCATCAATAATTCTATTAGTTAATACTCTGTTATGATTTAACGTACTTATAAGGCGAATTTATTAAGTTTTGAGCAATTTTGACCAGTATCAGTAAATATGTGCAGGAAGCAAATTAATAAACCAATTTGAGCATTTCATGCCGTGCATGAATGTTTTAAAAACAAATACGAAAGACATTATGTGAAAGCAAAATTTTACACCATCCATGCCTTACTTTGGTTTTAAGTTGCTAAAACATGGATTGTATTCCGGTTTCTACAAAAGATTCAGGTATTTTTTTATCTCACATAAGAATATTAATTACATGGTATGAAAAATGATAGATGGACAAGGTAAATGATTAAACTGCTGAAAAGATGAAATTAGTTATTAAGCTAAACCGTAGAATTATTATGTGACTGAGAGCCTGAGTAGTCTGTCCGTCTGTCTTTCGTCCCTCTGTAAGCACTATCCTGGTCACCTACGTTGACCGATTTGGAAAAAACAGAAGTACACGAAAACATCTAACTTGACTGAAAATTGTCATTTGTAGTAATGCTACTTGATGAGCTACATATAGACGTATATATTCTCGATGGCAATCCACATCTAGCGGCAAAGTAAACGTTTTGTTAAAAGCTCAATGATTTGCAAGATACTTTTCCATATTTCAGATTCTACAAGGCTCCCTGGAATGAGACAAGGTTCAGCATATATTTCCCAAGATCGAACACAAAACGTAAAACATGTACTATAAAGCTCCCACTTGTCAAATCATTTTGAAATTTCGAGTTCTCAATTCGTCAAAAGGACTTTTGAGGGCTTATGGGTATTTTTATCGCAGTGTGCAATGTAATATTCAATGTTAGATTAGATCTTTGGCTACACTATTTGTAGAGATTTTCAGCACTTTTTTAAACTTTGCAGTCCGATAGCACAGTGCGATGTGAGCCTTTATCTGTGGCAGAAACTATTTCTGGTTCTATCTTTCATGCGTATTTAAATAAAATATATAGATATTGGTTTTCATGTATTATACTTACAAATTTGTGCTCTTTTTAATGGTAAAACTGCTGGGTTTTCAGTATATTAGGTACGCCTCAGCGGCGTAGCGTGACTTGGGGAGGCCTTTAGCGAGGCTGGGGGAGGCCTTTAGAGAAGCAGAGGAAAGTAACCATGAAAGTACACTTTTGTTAACACCTGCTATAGAGTAATTCCAGCAGGTATATGAAAGTCAATTGCCTCTCAAAATTTATTCCAGTTGAAACTTATGCTAATATTATAGACCGCATTAAGTTATGCACACAGCAGGTTTCCAAGTTAAGTTTCAATATTTTCCTACCTATTTTGAGCACATATGATAAACAACATTCCCTAGTTGTCATTTCAAGGGTATTTAAAAAATCAAAAAATATGCATTAAAATCAGAAAACAAAAAGTTGGCAAATTTTCAATTTTTAAGTTTTATTTTAAAACACTTAAAAACTTATATTACGGTTTTATAATCGGTTCGAATTAGTTTGGTTGTAGAAAATCATAGATGTTGAACGGTTTTAGCGCATAATTCTTAGTCGCAAACTTTCGTGCAAACTTTTAGAATTAGAAGAAACCCTTGATATTACCCCTAGGAAATGTTGTTGGCTATATATGTTCCGAATTTCAGGTCAATCGGATTATAAATATAGGAGAAACTGACTAACTGGAATAACCTGCTATTGTGCATAGCTTAATTTTGTCTATAATATAACCATAAGTTTCAACTGGAATAAATTTTGAGAGGCAATCGACTATCATATAGCTGCTGGAAGAAAGATTATAAGCAGGCATTGCAAACTCAAATCAAAACTTCCGTACCAGATAGGGTGAAAGCGGAAACATTTTGAATGTTATATATCAATTATGAGGCAATTTATAGTAGATTTAGTTTATTCATTAGTTATTTTACCTGAAACCATACTTTACTTAGCGAGACTGATTTTTCTTGTGGCCAAGTTTTTAATAAAATGAACGTGACCCTTTCAGTTTATATGTTCCCATGAAAAATTCCATTAGAATATTCACATGTTTATGGTTTGTAAAACGTTGACTTGAGATGTAGACTGGATACTCAATATACGCAATAAGACACCTAAAACGAACACACGTTGCGAAATCTTAGGTCAACCCTAGCTCAACTTCCCTTAACTTTCCCTCGTTACTCTGTCATGGCTTACTGTTTATCTCAGCTAATTTTTAATTATTTTCAGTTAGGAAAACGATCGTTCGTATCCGCTTTCTTGCCTATCCAACACTGGTCTGCTGTGTTCGGTTCTTTTTGGCATTTTTGCTGCTTAATTTTGAGTAGTCAGCAAGAATAGTACCACGCGCACCAATAATTTATGAAAAATAAATGAAGTCGCATACTTTCTTTGAAACTATTCTCTGTCAACTGTCGCAAAATAAATGACGAAAGTGTGTTTTTATTCTTACCAACAAAGCAAACAAAATTTGACACAACAAATGACTCACATCAATCTATAACACAGGTAAACTCGTCCAGTGTTACGTTTTATATTCTCTATAGCTATAGATGCTGGACTTGTTCCTTGGTTTTATGGCCATTACAAGTGGACCCAAAAGTACCAACCAAGTAGGCAAAATGTCATGTCGCTGTAGTGAAGAAGGAAAAAATCAACCGTAAATTTTTCAGTAGTCAGTAAAATGTCACAGATTGTTTGCGGAACACGACATTTCTCAACTACTGAAATTAGCAGTTGCTCAACGAAACCATTCCTTAAAAATCACATCCAAATCAATCTTTTGTTTATGGAAACGTGCGTGCAAAACTAACAACGCTCAACTCATCATCCAGTCGGAATAATCACAAGTTGTTCATCGGTGAAGGGGGTCAGGTAATTAATATAAACATGTTCAATGCATCCATATATTTAAACTTTTTATTATTTAACTGAAATGAGAAGTTCTTCTTTCCAAAACAATCTTATTGAAGTTAATCTGACTACTTTTATTTACCAAAATTGAAAAATTACAAGAACAGGCTAAATTATTAATCAAATGAGTTTTTGGGTTACTCGGATGAATTATTGAAAAAAAATTTAATTGTTTATTCGAGCTTTCGTTATCAAGCTGATAACTTCATCAGGAACTGAGAAGAAACAACAATGAAAATAGAAATAAAAAAACCTATTTACATATGAGAATAAAAGTTTTTTAAAAGTTTCAAAATTCATAATTCGAAAATTCGAATCCAAAATTCTAAACCTTTTTGGTGATGGCTAACAAGAGAGTATTATTATAAATTATTAATCGGAAGGACATGCAAAAAATGTGCTTTATCATTGCTTGGAATTCGGGGCTCAGCATTTTTTCCAAAAACATTTCGGCTCTCGAAGCAAGAAGATAATATTTCCAAACTTTTGAATATTATGCACAAAAAATCAAATAATTATGTGGAACAGTTCAAAAATGAAACAATAAAGTTGATGCAACATTTCGGAAAACGCCTCCGAATTAAAACTAATAAAGTACTAAAAAAATTATTAAAGTATTAAAATTATTATTAAAAAATTTTTGATCTTATTTAAAAACTGAATTTATGCAGAATTTCGGTATTAACATCATTACGTGCCGATAACTTGCCTTTTAATAAACAACACACACAGGAACACAAAGTAGATAAAATACTGCCAAGAGCACATACACAACAATATAAATTACCTCTAACAACGACAACGTTGAGCTTCTAGTTGCTCCTCGTTTTTAGACGCGCTTGACCGTTGGGTTGCTCATCACCCATTTTTATTCCTTTTTTCGAAACCTGCACAAGATTATCGTACTCCAACCATGATGCCAGCGTTGCATTGCTAATTTCAGTACTCCCTGTCGTCACGTAATCAAAGATGCACTCCTTGTGGTGATCACAAAAGTCATTCACACTCTCTGGAACGGGTTGGAATGAATCTATTTCGAAGTTTGGAGTGAAATCTGGTTTATGAAACGTCCTGTAAGATTCCCCCATGCGATAGTTAAACAAGGAGTCTTGTTCTAAAATCCTCCAGTTTGAGACCAGGTCACGGTGGATAGCTTCAGGTGTGGATAATGATGGTGTATCAGAGTTCCCCGCAACTTTCACAAGCAGACCTTCCGTAACATTCAACACATTTGAGTTGGCTGAACTAATAATATTTAAAGCTACTTCTCCAGGACCCACTGTAGAAGATTCACCTAATCTCTTCTACCTTTACCACTACTCTTGCCCTTGCTACTTGCGCACGGATCGTCCTCTACTGCTGATGAGATGCTAAGGAATGGAAGGTACACAACGAGAGACCTGATCGGTCGAGGTTCGCGTGTAATGCTTGATGTCCCAAAGGAACACCGACGATTTATTGTTATATCTACTTCTACCTTCATCTACAAAGTACATTCAGTCACATATATGTATTTATAAGCACATAAGCTTCAAGTACAAGCTAAACACAGGCTACTATCCAACTCATGTACACTCACTCCACTGCATCCTCCCCAACTGCCTAAGCGATGCTATCGCCTCCTCCCCCGGCACCTGAAAGTTTATGCCACTTCTTAAACGTTAAACTCAATCTTAGGTTGCCCTAATTCTACTCTTCGCTTATTTGCGAGTATTTGACGATACAGTGTCGTTTTCTCCCTAACCTGTTCTTGAGTGTCTTATTCATTTTAGATTTAAGAATTCTATCAAAGTTGAACATCAAATCTTTTACTTAACCTGTTCAAAATCGGTAATATTTAAAAGGATTTGGACATTCGCCCTCAACTACTACAACACGTTTAACAGTCTCATTCTGGTCGTTACATAACATAACACAATCGTTTTTATCGGTCGCAGGCACAGCTGCAGTACACTCCATAATTACTAATTCATTATTTGTACCGTTAACAATATCAAACTCATTAGATACAGAAAATTCAGTCTCAACAACAACACGATTAACAATTTCATCTTGCTGATCAACCATCATTTCCTCAGGCGCTTTGGGTGCGCGTTCTTCCTCGAAGTTCCCATCTAAGTTACTTCCAAACGTTATAGACACCGAGTTATCAACAATTCAATATATCTTTCTGAATAACGTCTTGCCTCGTTAACAATATCAACACTAGGTATCATATTTTTGCCACAAGCAATTGCATCTAGTAAACTAAGTTTACAATCAAGTTTCCAATTCTTAACCGACTTAACAACATTTTCAACATTACAACAGTTTCAGGTTGTTCCAAACACAGTTTGGCCATGTTATAATACGATAATACACTACTCATCGACAAATTTCGAACTTTTGCTGTCTCATTTCTCCACAACCAAATAGTATTGAACAATGAAAAGTACTTTTCCCTGGTGAACGTTTGCTTGTTCTTCATCTCTAATCGTCTTTTTCGCTGCGTTCCAGTTTGATCTACTGATTTACCCTGAGGAAAAGTAAATGGTCTGCACGTAAATTGACAATGTTGGAATAATCTAAGCCTGCTAATAATGGTCGTAGTAAACGAACTTCATTTTCTCCACATTTCTAAAATAAAGCTGAATCATCTCGTGCGTAATTTAAAACGCGTCTTGGGAGGAGCCCCTCCTCATCTCGTCGCCTGTACTCAAACATTTGCTCATCCTTACTGATTGACTTTTCTAGGTAAAATTTTACAAGCACATCAAAAGCACTAACCTGCTTACTAAAATTAAACTGCTTGTGGATATCCTGCAAATCGAGCACATTAACAAAATATAACCCAAAATCTCTTTTGAAAGCGTCAAGATCTCCCGTTCCAAAGACAAGTTTTAAAATACCAGCATTTGTAAAAATAGGAAAAAGACAAGTTCTAATTTTCTCATGTAAGGCAATTGCATCTACGATAAAATCATGGGTATCACAAGATATTTGAATCAACGCTATCAAAGGGTAATAAGAATACACAATATCCCACTCAGTATCAATAGCTAATGTACATTTAGTTGATATTATACGGTACATATCATCAAGCTCATCTTCTTCTTTTACAAACCAAAAATCTTTTGTTGAGGAAATGTCCAGTTTTGCTATCATGTCCGGAGTAATCCGAAAAGATCTTGCCATGACTCCAAAGGGATGTGACGACACGGCGAGTGTCCGCCGGAGGTTCATCTTCACCCTGTCTTGAGTCACTGCATCACTCAACGGTAAGACTTTCAGTTTGGAGTTTTCGCATGTTAAGCGAGTTCGGTAATATTGAGCCGTCTTCAACTGCTTCTTGGTGAGTAATTGGGCCATTCTACTGGAAAAAATGATACATAAAACTTATTGCCTTCGTGTATAATTGCGCTTATCACGGTAATTTACATTACCACGCGTTCTCAACTCTCTTGTTTCGCTCACATCTGGTTCTTTACAAACTACCAATTCTTTCAGTGACAAAATAGGTTTCTTTGGTGGTGAATTGTGTGGGTAATATGGTCGTAAATCTGACACTCGTCGTTTTGGAACAAAGCCTTTCGGCATGTCCAGAATATAACTTAAATCGCTCTTCTTCAAAATTTTATACGGACCTATCCATTTTGGTAACAGTTTTTTGGAAATGTTTTCCGACGCATCAGATAACTTTTTGTTTCGTACCATGACCATGTCATTAATATTAAATTCATAATCACGAGCATTCTTGTCGTACAGTTTCTTGTTTACTTCTTTAACACGCTTCAAATTCTGTCTGGCGTAAACTAACACTTTGCTGAGCGCTATGCTGGCGCGTTCTGACATCATTTCCTCGACATCACCTACATAATCTGTTGACACGGACGGGTTCAAGGCTCTGTCAATTGGTATTGAATTTCTCTACGTAAATTTAACTGTGCAGGTGAGTACCCAGTGGATTCGTTGACTAAACTACGTAACGCTAAGGCAAATTTCTGTAAATGTACATCCCACAGCTGGTGGCTTTCCGTTGCAAAAGAAGCTATCATCCTGCCAATATCTTTATTTGACCTCTCACACCTGTTAGCCATAGGATTATACGCACACGTAACGACATGTTTAATACACCAATCCCTGCATAACTTCTTCATTGTTTTACCCACAAAATTAGTCCCGTTATCTGTTACAATTACCTTTGGTGAACCGAATCTACAGAAAATCTCATCTTCAAGAAAACTAACTATTCGTTTCGCTGTTGCACAAGGCATAGCACACAACTCAACCCAACCACTCAACTGATCCACAACAACAAGAATATATTTGTTTCTACCGTTCTTTGTAGTAGGCAACTGACCAATAAAATCAAGGTACAAAGTTTCAAAAACAGACTCCGCAATTGGAACTTCTCCAACAAACCATTCTTTTTCAAATTCTCTCCTTTATACTTCTGACAAATCTGACACCTTCGTACAAAATCGGCTACTTCCTTCTCCATACCTTTCCAATAAAAACGCGATCTTATAGATAAATACGTTTTCTTTCTACCAAAATGACCTGCCTCCGGTGCGGAGTGAAAATAAGACATTACCTCTTCTTTCAGTGAATTTGGTAACACAATAACTAGCTTGTAACTTTCACTATCATCAATCTCGTTACTCTCTCGCGTTTCGATTACGCGTATTTGCGCTTCATTTGCGCGTGCTTGCGTTTCGGCTTCGTTCTTCTCTGACGGACCCCTACTTGCAATTTGTGAATCCACACGAATATCATGTACTTCGGCTTCGCTCGTTGGCGGACCCCTACATACATCGGTTACATAAACATTACTTTCTAACTCCTCATTACTATTTACAATACGCTCGTTCCTGCTAGACTTAACCCTTTTAACCCCAGGTTGTCGCACCCGCTTACGCAAGATTCCATTTTCAAATTCAAAACACTGAAGAAAAGTATCGGATCCTGTATGTACATTACTATTCTCCAGTTTTCTAACTATCTCCTGTATTTCTGTGTCTTTTCCTTGTTCTGACATAATCGTGGGAATTAAGTTTTCAAAGTAAGTTAACGCAAAAGTAGGTACATATTTAACTTCAGGGCTCCTGACAAGTTGATCAGACTCATCAGTAGGTAAATCATCGACTGGCATGCGCGATAAGATGTCCGCTAAAATATTACGTCGGCCTTCATAATATTTAATATCACAACCCCAGTTTTCAATTTCATGTGACCATCTAGTAAGATTTTTATTATTCGGATGGTGACTCTTCAAATGCGTTAAAGCTTTATTGTCCGTAAACACAGTAAACTTGCTAATTCCTAAGAATTCTTGAAACTTCTTAATTCCAAACAAAATTGCCTTACATTCTTTCTCAACTGCACTTAATCTGGTTTCTGAATCTTTAAATTTCTTACTTGCGTAAGCTACAACTCGCTCTTTCCCCGCTATCTCTTGTGCTAAAATAGCTCCCATTCCCTTATCACTCGCATCAGTACGTAAATATAAAGGAAAATTATAATCTATTCCCTTTAACAAAATATCTTCTGTCAAAATTCTCTTAATTATTTTCAAAGCCTATCCTGTTCTGAACCCAATAAAAAGGTGTATTTTTTCAATAACTTGCTAATTGGAGAAAAGACTTCTGCAAGATTAGGTATGAAACTGCTTAAATAACTGCAAAGTCCGCTTAATTTTAACACATCTTTTCTGTTGCTAGGTACCTGCATGTCTGCTATAGCTCTAATTTTTTCCGGATTTGCTCTAATACCCTCATCAGAAACGATGTGTCCCAGATATTCTAACTTTCTGGTTGCGAAACAAGATTTTTTCAAATTGATTGACAACTTTGCGGCCTTAAGCCTATCAAAAACTAAACGCAGATGGACCAAGTGTTCTTCCATATTCTTTGAAAATACGATAATATCATCCATGTACACAAAGCATATCTTCATAATTAAACCTTCTAATACCCTGTTCATTAATTCAACAAAGGTGGCTGGTGCCCCGAGTAATCCAAATGGTAATACCAAAAATTCATAAAGTGTACCATTGCCATAAAATGCTGTGTACGCTATGCTATTCTGGTGCATACGAATCTGCCAAAACCCTGACTTTAAATCGATGGAAGAGAAAACTCCTCCTGTTGGTAAAAGTTTTAGAATAACATTTGCATTGTGCATTGGTGTCGCTACTGCTCTAGTGATTTTATTCAATTGTAATTAATTGTCATACGCAAACTCCCGTCGCACTTTTTATCAAGAACCACGTTAAAACCCATACGGCGACCTTGAATGCCTGATAAGCCCGTTTTTAATAAATCCTTACACTGCCTTTCTATCTCATCTGATTCAAAAGGTGGGAAGTTTCGTGAGTTTTCCTTAAATACTTTGTTCTCCGTTAATACTATTTCATGAACTATCATATCTGTTTGACCTATTGTGCCGTCGTTCTACAAACTGTTGGAAAATCGGCGAATATTTTTCAAGTTGGAAATCAAAGCTACTCGTATTAATTCCCGATTTAAGAGAATCAACAACAAAAACTAGGCGGTTGGACGCGCGTTTCCTAACTGAAATACGTTCTTTTGGGTTTTCATCAAAATGGAAACAGTTACGATATTGATTGATTACAATTCCATAAGTTTTCAAAACATCATTTCCAATGATACATGGGTAAAGTAACTTTTTAATGACTTGGAATCTGTGACTAATGATTTTATAGCCCATTTTTACTGTCAAACAAGCTGTTCCTATCGTTTTAAGTTCTGAAGAATTAGCACATTTCAATTCAATCCCTGTGTTGTAATTAATATCAAGACTCATTGCTTTAGCTAACCTTAGACTAATCAAAGAAAATGACGAGCCTGTATCAACAATCCCTTCAAATTTTACACAGTTCATATAGAAATCAATAGTTGGAATTGACGGTGTATTCAGTATTGGGAGGCTCCTCGGCTGGATTGAAACCTTTGCCCCCCATCCCCGTTTAAATTCTGGGATGAAGTATTATGACCTGACTGCGGTAGTGCGATCCAGTCGCGTTTTGTTCCTCTGCATTTGTTGAAATTGCAAAAATTGTTGATACAATTCCTCTTGTGATTGTAACAGGTTGTGAATTATGACGTTGTCGTTGTGAAGATTGAGTATGTCCGCTAACTAGCATTGCTGCTTTTGCTTGATTCTTGTTTGGACAAAATCTAGCCTTATGACCTGTTTGCTTGCATTCATGACATTTCAAATTAGCTAAGTACGAATTTCCTACACTGCTTGGTAATGAATTAATTCTTCCTCTAAATTCCTGACTTTCATTCTGGCCTTCTCTTTGTCTGCTTGAATCCCTTTGTCTGAAATTACCCCGAGCTTGAGTATTGAATGTACGACCTTGATATTGTTGTACGCTTTGTTCTTCTTTCGAACGAAACCCGTATAATGGTGGAAGTTTGGTACGTGGTTTGTCCCTATTCAGGTTATCCCTTGCTCTAATAGCATCAATTGCTACCCCGGCTCTTTCAATAAGGTTGTTCACCGTTTTTATATGCAGTTCCCCAATGCCAAGAACTAAATCTGGATAGAGGGCATTTTTCGCCCGTTCTACAGACAAAGAAATATGTTCTGTAGGATCTACTTGCCTAGCCAAATTTACCATTTCATGAACGAATTGTTCGACTGAGTCATGAAGCTGCTGTTTTCTATTGTATAATCTCTTTTTCCTTCTTTCTTGCACTTGCACATTGTCATATCTGTCTCTGAATTGGGCACAAAAGTCTTGCCAACTGTAAATAGAACACGCCAAATTATCGTACCAACCTTTCATGTCATCCTGCATAATTACTGAAACAACTGTGTGAAATTGAGACTCATGGAAGCCTTGGCTTCTGAAATAATCTTCACATTTTCTAAAGAAAGTACTAGAGGTCATTCGCTTTGAATCGTAAACTGGAATGTCTACCCTTGGATTGAGAGGTGTAATACGCAAATGACTAACTTGCTTCGTTACTTGATCGCTTATTAAACTCTGAATTCTCGCTATTCTGTTTGGAGACAGTCCTGCTAAAGTAGGATCTGTATTGTTCAAGATAGGTAAGCATGCCGCTCCCTCATTGCTTCTATCACCCGTAACAGGTGTGGATGGATTTGACATTGTCTTTGTTTTGACCTTTTTCTTTGCTTTTGTGGTTGACGTTTGGCTATTTATAGGATTAGTACTAGACTCTCCTTGTTCGTTTAAATTTAAATTAAGATCTTTCTCAACTATTTCTATTTTTGACCCTGGAGACTCTGAAGAAGCCTCCTCAAATTTCTCATTCTGTTCACTCATTTTACAAGTGCTCTACATTAGTTACTACGTGATCATCAGCAAAAATTGTAATATGGTAAACGATCTTTGGTTGGTATTGAAAAGGTGAATTTGTTTCCCTCACAAAAACTGTTACTTTCAAATGAGACTCGTCTATCCAGTCAATATGCATGAAAGGCTCTGTTTCTACTGGCATATTGCATGAAAGAAGGAAGAAAAATATCTATCTGTATCCAAATCCTGTCTTTACGTCTCTGTGTTCTGAATGGCTAACCCGAAAGTAAGGAAATACAAATAATATAATGAAAAGGTTGGTGTTCTCACTCTGTATATCTATACATAAGTACGCTTCCCCAAATTATTACCTTGCCTCAGATAGTTACGCTCTAGGCGTGTGTGGCGCTAGTGTATACTCTACTTGTACAATTACACATATGCCTTGTTTACGCTTTATGCGTGTTCTTTTTAGCTACCACTGGCTAATTACAATTTCATGGCCTATCTAATTATTACACTTACGATGTTTTCTGTCTTGAATGATGATGATGACACGAAGTGCGTTAAATTACGCGTCTGTAGCGAAAGCTACTAAAACTGAAGTCCAAACGGCGTTGGCACTGGCAGGATTCTCCCTGAGGTCGACTGAAACACTGCGGATTGTCGGCGGTTATCAGCAACTCGGCGTTGATACAGCTACCGGTGCGGTTAATTACTGTCCGTAATATCCGTTCAGGCGGCGGTGGGTCAGTTCACCAACTGGATGGAAAATATAGTGTGATGACTTTTCCTCGTTTTCAGGTTGGATTTGTCACTTTTCCACGTCCTTTGCTCACTTTTTACTGGCCCCTGAAAGTGAAATAATAAATTTTCGCTTATAGCGAGTTTTAACTTTCGTGTTAATTGCTCACTGACTGCTCAAAACTAGAAGATCACTGTTCTTCTGGAGGTATCGCCACATGTAGAAGATTCTCCCTATCTCCTTCTCCTTTACCACTACTCTCGCCCTTGCTACTTGCGCACGGATCGTCCTCTGCTGATGAGATGCTAAGGAATGGAAGGTACACAACGAGAGACCTGTTCGGTCAGAGTTCGCGGTGTAATGCTTGATGTCCCAAAGGAACACCGACGATTTATTGATATATCTACTTCTACCTTCATCTACAAAGTACATTCAGTCACATATATGTATTTATAAGCACATAAGCTTCAAGTACAAGCTAAATACAGGCTACTATCCCACTCATGTACACTCACTCCACTGCAATTTTATGATAATCGATGCATAATTTAGAAATATAGTTTTTTATCAATTACTAGTTTATAACACTTCAGAATGTATTATTTTGTTCCAGTGACTCAGTAATATGATAGTTTAAATACATATATGAATTTTTGTGTCATTCAGTATAACTGAAAATGACACCTCTATCCGCTATTTTATTACATATCGATCCATGTATTTTGTGTGAACTTACGATGAATCACGCATTTTGTGAAACAGCCAAAGGGAGATACATGTTAACTGGCCATTTAATTACTCAGACCATTAAGTGCTGTATCTCTGCTGTGGACAATTAGGGAATTTCGTTCCAACGCTATCGGTTTGCAAAAGGGTTGTACTATACTTTCTATATTTTAAATTTTTTCCTAAACTGCCCAAAGGTCGCTAAAAGCAATTAAAAATTGCACGCAAAAACTATCGAAATTTCAAAAAACAAACTGTTGCGCAGCTTTAGCTACTTATTTAAATTCGTTTTAGTGCTACTTTAGTTGTTCCGAGTTTGCTAAATATGACTAATTGTTTAACTTCAATTAAGTTCATTTTTGCTATTAAACCTACGCACACAGAGTGATATTCCAGGAAAATTTTTATTAATTGCAACTAAGCGGTTCTAATGGAACACATGAGTCTGACTAACTAAACTTGAAAGTATGGACTTTTCTCTTTAACGTGAAAACTTACAACAATGTCCAAAGTAAACCTGCAGTTTAACTGTAAAGATGGGTTTAATTAAAGAAGTCATGTACCTGCCTCAAACTTTTTGGCTCCGATTTTGCTAAAAATTTGTAGGATAGTCCATTTTGATGCGTAGATTACGAATCTGCATTAATTAGAGAAATTTACTGATCGTGGCGCCACCCAGAGGGAAAGAACGGCGAAAAAACAAAAATTCCCGCTGTTTCGAAATGCAAAAATGGCTAAATTTCTCTAATTATTGTAGATTCGTAATCTACGCATCGAAATGGACTATCCCACAAATTTTCAGCAAAATCGGAGCCAAAAAGTTTGAGGCAGATAAATACATGACTTCTTTAATTAAACCCCTCTTTACACTAAACAAACATTGTTTCCAAGCATTTGAACTTTACACGAAGCAGGAACTGAACTGCGTCATTACATTTGATAGAACCAGTTTTGCATTAAAAGAGTTCATTTGATTGAACCTTGAAAACGCCATTTGTATTCATTTAGGCGAGCATGAGATGGTAACAATTCAAATTGTTGGAACGCACGTAAATTGATTAAAATGGAACCAATTACATTTTTTCGGTAACGTTTTCTGTGATTATTAATCAGTAATTTAAACATTATATATTATTATTATTTTACTTAAAAAACAAAATCAAGTTTGACATAGAAATGTGTTTCCAATTATATTAAATTTGAAATAGTACTAAAATAACAGAAATACACTTGCTAATAATAACCCCAAAACAAATACAATACATTTACAAAAAATTAAATTTGAAACATAAAATATTTTCTTACAGCACAAATAGATAACTTTAAAGTTTATACTGAAAATGCCTTTTCTAGTTTTATATACTAGCGATTTCATTGAATATTCTGTGATAATAATAAAATGTTAAAGCATATAATTTATAACTAATATGTTTGCGAACGTTCTAGTGAACTCAAGTTGAAGCTGATGTTGCTCCTTCAGCAGGCCGTCTTGCTGCCACTCGAGCACCAACGCCGTCTAAAATAGTTCCTTTGTTTCCAGGGTTGGTCACTAATGAATTGGCAATCGCTTCCATGCTTTTCTTTATACCAGGAGCTAAACAAAAGAAAGATTCAATGACGTGTTACATTTTGTTTTTCATAAAAGGTTGCATAAAGTCAATTACACACTCACTTGCAGCCCCATCTTCGTCCGATGTTTGGGAGGATTCGTCGGACTGAGGCATTTCCGCTTCCTTCCGTTTCCGCTTTTGTGCAATCCCTACAACTTTAGATAAAATATATGGTAAGTGAATCTTTCAATGTAGTTTTAACCATTTTTACATGAATGATTCTTACCCCTATCTTCCGGGTTAGGGATTCTACAGTTGGTTGGGCGTTTGGATTTCCGTCGTTTTTTACCCTCAGTTTTGTCTTGAGAACTAATAGTAAAAAATAACTTTTATAATGACAACCATATAACCTTCAGTCCGTTTAGTAGGAATAATTTTAAAACAATCCTAACCTGTTTCTATTTCCAAGCTCTGGTTCTGATTCAATCTGGTTATCATTCCCTGTTTCAGCAACACTTGACCCCTGCCGTGGATACAGTTTGAGAAACGTTTGCAGTGCCGTTGTCTTGGATCATGATCGCCCTGCTTGTTACTTGAACTCTGGCGTCCTCTTTTTCATCTTCAAGAGCTTGGTCTGCAATTACGTCCTCTTTGATACCTTTATTTGGAATAAAAATTTAAATTTTTTTTTACTTCAGCCTGGACAATTACAGTAAAATCAGCTTAAATCCCAGTTAAATAGGAAAACGGATGCACAATTTTGTTTGGTGGAGGTGGATAACTATTGAGCTAATAAATTTGGCTAGAAAAATACACTGTACCTTTTAAAAGCTTCTCCGTAAACTGATGGAAAACTTCATCAGGTTCTCCCAAACGTGCTTTTTCTTCTGTTAAATAGTCATCTAAAAGGACTCGACGACCAAGGTTCGCAGTCACTTTTTCATTGTGTATATTGCACTGCAGCTCCTGAATTTGCTGGGTAAATTCCCACACATCATCAACCACAACCTTACACCCCCTACAAACTGGCAATTGTTGGGAATGTCTATTTTGACATTCCTCTGAATGGCAAATAACTGCAAACGCTCTTTAAACTCCGACAATGTTGTCGCTCCATCAGCAAGCCTATTAATAAAGACTTTTTTGGGACACATTAGACACCGAGTGAACTGCATTTTAGTAAATATTCTATAAATATAAAGTTTTTTTCTTAACAGTTTTGAATGCAAAATGTAAGCTCCACTCGTGTTTTTACTCAAAGTAGACGAACGTGATCACCGCACTTATGAATACTGACTGAGCATGAGCTGAGAAAGGTGTGGGCGTTGGCCAAAAAATGCTATGCATTTGTCAGTTGGAAATTTTCCATGTGAGCAAGCATACATGCATGTCTCTTGCTTTTTCATCTGGATCCTTCTAGAAAAGCAAGCAACCCTATGAGTCTTTCTTCAGAACTTGTGGTTTTATGCTCTGTTCTCTCTTAAGAAACCTTCCTGTTCACTCTATCTATTTCGTTTCAGTATTAACCACTAGCTACGTGGAAGCAGCTTGAGGGAGAGAGAGAGAGATGTACAGCGAAACGGTCTTTGGTTTGTGTACTTGTATTTCATAACACATATTTTTTGCAGCTATGATGTATACTTACAATCCGTCACAAGATAATGTTAGAAATATCAACAGCTTGCTTAAACTTTTTGCTGAATGAAGAAACCTCACAATGGAAAAGACTAGCACTCTATTTTGTCAATGATCATGTTTAGATTTTATCATTGTCTTTTTCTATCATTATTGTGAACAACGACAGTCTATTGATGACAATGTATATTGTTTCATTCCAGGACACTGGTATTTTATTAACAGGCTTTTAACTCTTTTTCCAACTTCACTACAAAAAGCACACTCTACTTATGTTCTTACGTAAGCAATACGAATGTGATCTCCTCACTTCTGAATACTGACTGAGCATGAGGAGTAAGAGTTGTGGATGGTGGCCGAACAAACTGCTATGCTTTTTCTATTGGAAATTTTCCAGGTTGAACGAAAATGCATGCTTGTCTTTTTCTTTTCTATCTGGGCTCATTTGGATGTAGACTGTAGCTTATGAATCTTTCTTGAAGACGTGCTATTTGCATGCTTTATTCTTTCACTTGGAATCTTCCAGTTCATTCTAGCACTTTCGTTTTCAGTATCAGGCAATGATAATCACTAGACCTATTGATGCTGAGCAAGCCGCTTGAAGATTGCGAAGAGAGAGGGTGCTTAGCTGTTGTGGTTGTGTTGGATTGAACGTTTGTTTCATGAAATATTCGTTTTTGCTCTCATGAAAATTATTCACATCGATTATGTATGTATGCGTGTATTGCATATGAATGTTTCAAACGTTTGTGGTATCGTTTGTATTGATTCCTACGTTTAAATATAGTATTGTAAATTTTTCTCATGTACATGTCACTTAAAGTAAGTTTAAAATTTGTAATGTACCAATATTCTATTCCGAGCTCATTATATTTTCACATTTCTATTCTTTACTAATATGTTTCAAGTTATACTCAAGCAATTTTCAAACCAGCGTTTTTTTGTATCAACGATTGTTACATAGCAATTTTTCAAAAAACTCTCGCTAATACCCAATCCCAAAGAGTTATTCCGCAAACTAATGAAACCGATGCTTGAATTATATCAATTTGGTTTACCAAATCTCCGATTTTTAGTCAAACGAATTGATGTTTTGCTATGCTGGCCTTGTTAAAACTATCACAAAATAAACGACCTCAAACGAGTTCATCATATTTTCTTTGCTGATAAAAGTAGGTCTACAGATTGAATAGTTTTTGGTTAAGTTTCACACCGAGAAAGTGTTGCTGCTGTGGAGCTTCCAGTTTATTAAAGCTAACAAAGTTTTGGTTTTGAATTAAAGCATTGGTTCTTCAAATTGTCAATAACCCTTAAATTGTCCACTGTAGAATTGTTTGGAGAATAAGTTTGCAATATTTCACACAGAAGAAATTTATACCTTGAAAGAAAAAAACTCATGTTGTAAGAGTTGTTTCAATTTTATAGAACCCACTCCACAAGCGGCTAAACGTTATCCAAATGGAAACGCGTTACTTATAATCAAAATCATGTGCTTCTCAATTAGGATGGCGTTTATACTTGACAGTTTTATTTGTTTGGCAAATCAAAGTCCGGTTATTTTTACTCCACAGAACACACTCCATTTGCACTTCTCATTCGCAAATGGTAAGCACCCCAAAGCATGTAGCTTTCTTTGCCACTCCATTTTCACCAAAGTGGTGGAGGAGGTATTCTCGGAGGTTTTCAGTTCACTTCGGTGCCACTGACAAGAACTTCTTTCCGACAATGTAAGTAAGGAGGAAAGTGATTTTTTTCCTATTAAACAGCATATTATTTTCAGTTGAAGTCGGGTTGTGTGCTATTACTTGCAGTTCAATCGTCCGCTTTTAATTTATATGAGACTTCATTTGAGTATATTTGCCTGGGAGAAGGAGGTCTCAGTTTCACGAGGTATTTATACCAATCATATATACGTAATAAAATAATTATTGCTCAAATACATTTCGCCAAACGACAAGACTCAGGCGTTATACAGCTACACAACCGAGTTATGCTTCTTCTTCCGGTCGAATGTATATTACACGTACGTATAGCACGTCCAATTTGCACTACAAATATTTATAATATACAACCAAAAGCAAGGTTTGTACGTACTTCTGTGCATGAAGAAATACTTTTATTTTTTTGCTCATACGGTCTGTTGTGCAGGGGCGTCACAACCACTTGGACACTGTCACAATGTCCAGGCTGGAATTTTGGTGTCCAGGCACTTGATTGGACAATCATTTTGAAGTCCCAAGCAGAAACTTTTCAGCTGTTGGATTTAATCAATTACTTCAACAAAATTAACCATTGTAGAAATTTTCTGAAAAGCTTATATATTAGCAAGCCTGCAAATCGAGATGTAGCAACATTCTTCAGTGACTACTACTATTACGTTATTTGTGATAAAGGTGTCACAAACGAAGTCTTGAATAGACTTGCTCTTGAATCATATATCACACCCCACATGTCTCGTTTGAAAATGTATTACCTTTGACTCAGTTCGAACGTTCTGATTCATCTGTCCAATGCATGTTTGTGAATAACACTGCCGTAGCTTTCGATTGATGTATTATCAGCTATTTTGGTCAATTGAAACATTAATCGTAAATTTCGACTCCGTTCGGAAATTTAGATTTGAAACTAGACGGTTCATCATTGTTATACGCAATGATATAAATTTTATATATGACGATTTCACATTTCTAATGATACATCACAACATATATTTGACGCTTGCCATCTTAATTGAATTTATCATTCGTTCAACCATGTTAACGTTGTTTGTTAACTAAACCTCACCCTTTACGTTATTGCTATTGACTGATGAAATCAAGATTTCAAAAAGTAAAACGGTCCGAAAGTTATCCTACGACTATTAGAGACGACAACGCAATACGAAGTCTTCAAGATACCAACATACTTTCGTGATACCAAGAAATTTTCAAACAACGCATTACATCAAAAACAATTCACAATAAACAATTTCACTCACGACTGGATGGTTGACCATAATTAAAAGAAATGAAGCATATATAAACATTTGTGTAATGAGGAAAATTTTACTCATATTGTCTCATTTGATATAAACCAGCTCTGCAGAATCTTCTGTAGAATTGTAGCAAAGCTACAACAAAGAATTCGGGATTAATTCAGGTTAAATAGAAAGATTTTGGCCTCCGGTCATTTAAGCGATGTAAATACGCCACAGGAAGTTTTTACACCAATGCATATATGTAGCTCAAAGTGAATGATTTTTAAATCCGGATGGTGAAAATGGAAGTGTGAATTTCAGTAGTTAGTTTTACTCCACAACGTGTTACTTTACTTTCTGTTATATGTTCTCTCGGACACGTTAGAAATGTACATAATATTTTCACAAAGCATAAAATATAGTAGATTCTATTTTTCCGCATTAAACTTAAGTAAAAAGTTATACATGGTTTTCTCGATTTACTTAACACCGTTCGGGTATTAATATAATTGACACAGTTCACTGTGGCCAATACAAACGTAAAAACTCAATCATCAAATTCTTAAACATTATATATAATATTGATTGATTGATTTGATTTGATTCTCTTATTAAGTGTCGAGTCCAGAGGCAAACCGTTTCAGTACACGTACTGTTCTTCCAACAGCGACACCGCAGTTAAAAACATCAACTAGCTACATTAATTAATTGCTAAAATTACATGACATGAAGGTTAATTTAAACTTAAAAAATTATTAACATAACATTTTCATACATTCTTCCAGGAATTTTGTTCTACACCAATTAATTACATCAAAATGTTTTGGTAAGCTGTTCCACAATGAAACTGACCTATACTAACAAATTTTTGAAACACAGTAGAATGGAATTTTGGAACGTTCAGTAATGGTATTTTCCTACTGGAAGTACGACTTGAGATGTCTAGCTCCTTTTTCACTAATTTTGCGTGTAAAGATTTTAAAATAACACTATCTCTTCTTTGCCTAACCGTTAATATTCCATACTTTTTTCTGATTGTTGCAAGCTCTGAGTCTGTCATGGGAGTTTTCTTCCTGTATCTTCCAGGATATTCATATTCAAATAAAAATTTGTCAATCTTTCTCTGCATTTCGTCTAATTTAAGATCTGACTGAATTGCCCAAATGTCTAGGCATAATCGATAATTGAGTAAAGATGGGCATTATCATAATTTTTAAAACTCTATTATCAAAAAATCTTTTAAACCCTCTCAATAACTGAGTCTCTGTGAGATTTCTTCAATACTAAGTTGTAGTGGAGGAGAAAGTTAAGCCTGCGTCGATAATTATTCCCAAATACTTGAATTCATATACGCGTTCGATGCACTTGTCACCGATAACAATAAAATTAGTTTTGCCTTCCTTCTCCTCTTCTCTTTTCAAAGTGGGGTCCCTATTCTTATGGAATATCATAAATTTGGTTTTTTCATAGTTCATTGACATATGATTTTTACCACACCATGCTTGTATACTTTCTAATTCCCTAGTTAAGGTTTCAAAAATTTCCTTAACAGTTTTACCTTCTGTATAAATAACAATATCATCCGCGTACATGAGGAAAGGTATACTTATTACATCAGCAATATCATTAATACATTGCTAAAACTAATGGGGCCATTAACAGCTGCCCTGACAATACCACGGCTTTGTTTTATTATAGTTGTTGTGGTAGATGGTGATTGTGTTTTTGTGGTTAATATTTTTAGTTTTTATTTTGATTTTTGTTGTTATAATTTCATTCATTTTGTGGTTGTGTGAGTTGATTTTGGTTTGTATCGGTTTAGTTTGGGATTTTGCATAGATTGGTTTATTTTTGTGGTGTTTTTTTATTTTTGTTGTTATTTTTTTTTTTGTTATGTGTAATTTTGGTTTTTTATTTGGTTGTTATGTATGTTATGTTGTGTTATGGTTCCTGTGGTTGATTGTAGTATTTGGAATGGGTTTTTTATGGGGTTGGAACTTGTTGGGTTTATTTTTGTTGGTGGATTTTGTGAGGTTTTTTTTAATTTGTGGTTTTGTATTTTTGGTGTTTGGTAGTTCATGTTCTTAGTGGTTTTAGTTTTATCGGTATTTGTTTGTCGGAATTTTGTTTATTTTTTGTTGGTGTTTTTCTTTGGTGTTTGTTCTGGTCGTTTAGTTTCGTTATTATTAGTTCGTACGATGCGTGTTTTAGTGTATCACCTATGATTGGTTTGCCTTTATTTTTTGGATATTCTTTAGTAGAGTTTGCTGATTAGTTACTTTTTTCGTATGTTAATTTGTTTTGTTTGTGATTCGTGGTAGATTTTTATTTTTTTCTTGATTTTTGTATGTTGATTTTGTTTATTGTTAGTATTATTAGAGGTGTTATGGGGTTGTTCATGAGAGGGGATGGTCTTGATTTTATGTTTAGTGTTAGTATGTGGGGATATGATGGTGGTTCTGTTTTTGGGTAGTTCATGGGGTATAGGGTCTGAATTCGGACTGGGCGTTTGGGGTGTGGTTTGATGTATTGGGAGACATTGCTGGGTTGTTTTTCATTTCGTGTAAGTGATTTTATTTACTTGGTATTAAGGAGTTAAGTGTGGTTTTGGTGGTCTTTAGGGTTGCTATGTTTTTCATTTTTTTCTGGGGTGTTTTAGATGGTTGCTGGGTTGGAGTATAGTGCGATGTGTTTTGGTGGTTGTTTTGCTTTTTGTTGTTTGTTTCATTATGGGACTTTTTTTTTTGTTTGTGTGTTGTTGTATATGAGGAGAATTACTGTTTGGTTTGCGTTTTTTTTTTTTTTTTGTTTTTTTGTTGTTTGGTGGTGGGTTCTGTTTTTGATTTGGTTTTGGTTTTTTTATTTGTTTGGGTGTTGGTTTGTGGGTATGTCATGGTTTGGTAGTAGGAGTTAATCTGTGTGCAGGGGGGGTGTGGGACTATTTATATTGCTAGTTTGGTTGTGGGTTGGTGGGTTGGGTGTATTTTTGGTTTTTGTGTTGTATGTATTGCTGTTGTTTGTTTGGTTGATTTTGTTTTTTGTGTTTTTTTTTTGGTTTTTTTTAGTGAGGTGTGTTTTTGGGATTTGGTGATGTGAGTTGTGTGTTATGAGTGTTTTTGTTTCTTGCTTGGTTGTTGTGTGTTTTGTTTAGATTTTGCGTTTGGTTTGAGTTAGAGTGTTTTTACCGTGTAGTGTGGTGTGGTTTTGAATTGCGGTGGAGTATGTGGTTTTGTTGGGTATATATTGTTTTTTGTAGTTTGTTGTCAGTTCTTAGTTTCTTTTTTGTGTCGTTGTGTTGTGATCGTGTGTATAGAGATGAGTATGATTTGTTGAGGTCTGAGTTTGTGTGGTAGTTGTATTTTGGTTTGTGTTTCGTGGGAATTTGTGTATTGTCACTGTTGTTTTTTTGTTTGTCAGTTTTTGGATCAGTGATGTTGTTGGATATGGGAGCGTGATTGTGTATTTAGTATTGGTTCTTTTTGTTGTGGGTCGGGTGGTTGTGGGTTTTTGTTGGCTTTGTTATAGTTATTTTTGGTGGTTTGGTGTTTGGTTTGGGTTTTGTGTGGGAGCTTTTTGTTTGTGGTGGTGTAATGTTTTATGTTTTGTGTCTTTGTTGGTTGGTATATTTGTGGATGTGTGTAGGATTATGTGAATGGATGGAGTTGGATGTTAACTTTGAATTGTCTGGTTATGGGTGTGATGTTTCTGAGGTATTGTGAGAGTGTATCATATAGGTTGGTTGTGTTATGTGTTGTTTTTGGTGGTGTGATTTGTATGAGATGAGTGCTGTTAGTTTTGGTGGATGGTTGATGTAGTATTTTTGTTTGTTTTTTTTTATGTTATATTTTGTTTTGTGTTTTGGTTTTGTGGAGT
>LJIJ01002849.1:0-23174 GCA_001718145.1 Orchesella cincta
TGTAGCCTTAAATTTACAGAGGCTGCATTTCAAGCTCTCGACAGTAACTTGCTTACCTCCATGTCAATGCGCAGCCCATCACAAAACCCAACCAATGTTTCGTTTTTGTAGTACACATTTGTCATTGCTGACATATAATCAGCACATGATTTGAGAAAATTTTCAAAGTGACTCACTGCTACAGGATTTTTTAGAAGTTCCAGTCCGTCATAGTCTCCCCTTGAATAAATTTTAAAACGGTCATCTATAAGCTGCGAAATGTTGTCATATGGAATTGATTTCCTGGCAGCACCATGTTGTAGACATTACTATTTTTGTACGCATTACTGAGCACAATGGTTACCAATAAGTAGCTGCCAAAACAATAACTCTCAGGTTTGATTCCGAGACGACGGCAGTACTGAAAGGGTCCCCTTGCTCAGAAGGGGTTTGCAAACCTGCTTGAAGGTAGAAACAGCCGTTCCCAGCTCCATGGTTTTCTACCAAACTTGCTGTTGAGACAAAGAACTCCGTGAATAGATGCAGTGAGAATTACCAAGGACAACAATGTAAACAGCCAAATGTATACATCAAATACATTTTTTAGCTCGCTGAACGCAAATCCAGAAACGGAAGCAGTTCCACAGCAGACGAAGGTCGGAATGTTGACAATATCAGACACTTTCAAAGCTGCAAATTCAAGTTCGTCAGTTTCATACAATTGGATATAAACAGCAATTTCCGAGTACCGAAACTTAGCGATGCGAACATTATTCTCACAGACCAATTGATTTATAATTTGCACATATGAGTGGTTTTGAAAAAGCCACTGAAGCAATTGCACCATTACAAAAGAAAACTCATCATCTGGAAAGGACAGTTGGTGAGGTCGCCGACGGCTTTTGAAATCTTCACATTTTTCAAAGTAAAAAAATATCCGTTTACTAACATCGTGATTGGAGAATATCCAGAATGCAATCCTTTTGCTTCTTGATGGAAGCAAACGTTTTCCAAGATTCGGCAGTTGAACATATTCTAGAGCTCTCAGAGAGAGTTCTGATTGACTGATTCTATCGGTTTCGGAACTGTCTCCACAGTTGAAACATGCTTTAATCCCAATTAGTTTTGTAATTTTGGATCTCCATTTGATACCTCGGTTGTCAATGGAAACAACGTGGGATGCGATCATTGTGAGATATACATCGTTTAAAATGAACTGTCGACTTTGCGCCGGACCTGGTACCAAGCGGTTAAAGTAGTTGACATTTTCAAAAATCCACTTTTTATAGCCATTATTTTTCACCCACCTTTCGTGTTCCGCTTCAAGTAGAATGTTTATATTGACGATTGGAATTGGGGATGGGACTAAATGTTTGAAACCCTCCCGCCGTTCATAGAATCCAGTAATATTCCCGATAGGTTGATGATGCCATATGTTCCATTGCCCCAAATCTACCAAAATGTTCGTGTTTGTTTCAATAGTGTGCCCAACGGGGAAAAGGGCAGCATTAACCTCGCATACCCAGGGTTTTGATTGCATAACAAACTCGTTGTGTCTGATTGTCATGCAGAACCCTTTAAATGTCGGTGTTACCACGATCCACTGGTTCCACGAACCCCAAGCATGGATGAGACTATGTAAGTATGGACCTTCATGAAAGAAGGTGCTACTGCAAATTTACGGTTCTCCGTTTCTTTCCCAGGTTGCATTGAGTTTTAGCAGCTCACGGGCTCCAAGCTGAATTACGCGTATATATTCGAAGTATACGTGGTTATAATAAAAAACCTCAAGCATATATTCAGCTTGTGAAATGTAAACGGGGACCTCGGAATGATTCATCACATGAACGAAGCAGTTTTGGAACGCGGACAGGTACTTTCCCAGATTTTCAACCGATGGAATTGAAGTATCACGGGCGGAAGCTTTTAAATACTGCTGTTTATCAGTTGGTAATCGCTTAAAGTTTTCGCTGCGATCGAATAACTTCTCCAAGGGACCGAAGTATATTTCATGATTGGTTTGCGCAAGGCAAAGTTTGCCGTAAATGAGTAGTAGTAAAAAAATGTAATTCATTTTCTCCTCTCGTTTCTGATATTTTTAAGGAAAAGGTTTATTAATCAGAAACAAATGCTTGTGGTAAGTACAGGCAAAAGGACTAGAGCTTTTCTTTGACGATATAAACTTTTCTGGGACGACTATTTTGAACGTTATACTTCACGTGTTTTGATTATCACAGATAAAATCAATTGAGATTAATCGAAAAGATATCCGTAGAAATGCTGGCATTGCAATCCCGTTTGGAAAAACCAATTATATGAGAAAACCTATTTAAAATCTATTCCTTGATGGCGAAATTCATGAATTCCTAAGCAGTTTGGACACTTCCGCAGCAAGTGTGCCTATAAAATACCAAACTAGTTTAAGTTCTCTTGGACACCACATTGATAACTCTAAACCAGCTTTTAATCTGTAATAGAATAGCACATATGAAAGTGATGAGAAACCGAAACTCTGCTCTTCAAAGCCATCAAAAGAATTACTTGTAAATGTAAAAATAAAAATGATGTATTAATTTTTTTAAACCAAGCAGAAGGATCCATACGCAAAACTTTTGGGTGTGTCTATTCAATTTGCAATTCCTTTTATTTCGCGTTAGGTAATTAAATGAAAGCCGAGATTAAAAGTTATGCTTTAGATATAAGCAAGCCGGTATGTAACATAATACTTGGTTATATTACAAAAGAACTTATAATCAATAATTGCACCATAAAAATAGTCATTAGAGAATTATGCATAACAAAGCAAATTTATCATATTTTACGCAGTAGCAATTACTCCCATACACTACAACATTAAGCTAGCGTCTCTGTTAAAAGCAATATTTAATAAAATTTAATACCTTAAAAACCGCAAATTTCACCGAGTTTCAATATGGGTGAATATCGGAAAATCAAATTTTGCGGAATTTGTTGACAGTCCTTTTAAGAAGCTATATTCCAATCACATATATTTCTTAGATATTAGGATACTACCATTTAGGAGTACTAATTGGTATGGAGGCATCTTGTAGGCTGGTATAAAGGCTGAAATTTAAACATTTTGTAGAATACTACCGGTGCCTCGTGAATTTATTTTAGGAGCGAAAAATGTAAACAAAGAAACAAAGTTGAAAAAAGAGAAATTAACAAAGCCATCAATTCAATAAGTATTTATCATTTTCCTAAGTCAAAGCGAAGTTGTCGCTATTCAAATCAAGTTTTGCTATCTCAAATATGCTATGAAATTAAAAATACGTTAAGCATAATTTGCATCTGGTCTGTTACGTTGGTTTGAAATTTCTGACAATATCTTTACTAATAAACGTTTTATTGTATTTGTATTTAAAAATCTGATCTGTCCTATCCTTATCGTCGAAACAAATACATACCGGTGGTATAGCTACATTTTCTTTTATAAGCAATAAAACCAAAATAAATATCCACTACGCAGCTGTGTTCTATTGTTTTTCCTTTAGGTCGAATTTCTATCTTTATTTGCATGTCCAACGCAAGGTGTTTTATCGTAAATTAAAATATTACTTATAGTAATTAAAGCTTACGTATGGTTAAGAAGCATTACTTAAGGGACTCGATTTCATGTTAACTAATCTTAAATATGCTCATGTATTAGCAAGTTTGTCGCTGTAATTCTAATGCTGATTAAAAACAACTTCGCTCCTACTAGAAAAAACTAATCCCCTGGCATTGTTGAATATCGCATGTACAATTCAATCGTATAAAAACGATGCATAGGTGGTTACCAATTAACTAAATGTGAATTCCTAGGCGAGTCCAAGTAAGTGAAATTGGTAAAAATTTGAAGCATATCACTCGACACTGGTTAAGCCACGTCATTTTTTGGTTAAGGTAGTATCGTAAGGGGTCACCTTGGTTGACCCAAAATCAGACCATCCATCCAAATAGGGAATTATTACCTTCACTATCTACATTTTAACACAACCTGCATGACGTGTTGACATTTTGTTCAAAAAGTTGTAGAATGGATAAAACTAGTTCTCAGAATGATAACGCTGAAGCTGTTTGTGGACTGTAATAAAGCAATTTAACTAAACTTGCGTTACTTCCTTTTTAATCTAGCGTTACCGTTCAGATTTAAATTGTGATTTTATAATAGTGTTCAGTCATTTATAAATAAAGAGAATTTTAGAACAAGAGTAGATTTCCATTGAGTCAAATCGTTCGGTATAAACATGTTGATTGCAACATGATTGTTTTGATAGATTTTAATTTACAAATTCCAATCTGTTACTTTTGGTGACATTGAAATTTTGACTTTGCAATTTCGAAAAACGGGAATTTAAATTAGAAATGATTTTTGAAACAACAAAAACTGCCATAAAAATCTGATATTAGTGTCATTAATTTTCATAAGTGAAAAGCCTGTCTGTTTCTGAAATGGTTTCCCATTTTTATTTTCTGTCTGCTAATTTGCACAAAGTTTTGGAAACCAATTGCCTAGAATTGTTGGAAGATAGTAGCATATCACTTCAGAGAGAACTAGAAGTATTTCGTGACTGCACAGTTTATTTTATCATACCTTTTACAAGCCAAATTTGAAAACGTAAGTTATCCAAATTTGAAAATATTTTATTAACTAAATTATATACATATGTATAAGTAATGTTCTAACTTTTACATTTAGGGAGTATACAGGAAAACTACTTTGTGGAGCCCCTTAAATTTCCTTCAATTCTATTCAATCCGATATATTTTCCTGTGCCCAAATCTAAACTCCGAAAAACGAGAAGGCATTACTTATGCAATAACAAGCTCTACACTCACAATATAAAGAGTGAATTCAAGTTCCGTGTTCATCCCCCTCCAAGACCCAATTGCCTAACAACAGTGTATGTGGATCCAAAAGCATGTTTAGATGGAAGCGTTACGATTACGGCGACCCCGAGACCATTTTGTATCCAATTTATGACAAGCCATTTCCTAGAAATCTCATGGTTTGATATACCTGCTGGAATAACACGGCCATACCAGTATTTGATACACATTGGAAAACCTCATCCTCGCAGCGTATTCAATTCTTCAAAAAAGGGAATTTCAACAGGTTGTTTGGAATACGAATGGAAAACTGCCATGTTCGCACGAAACGACGTAAAACCAACTTCTCCCACAGCATTACTGTTTATAGTGGGAAAAGATCGTTTTCGTAACAGGGGATACGGTACAGTACACACTTTTATAAACCAAAATTCCTTACAATGCAATGTTAATTATAAAAAGACATCAGCTAAAGTAGCACCCGAGCATCAATTTTCAATTGAGTATGAGCCACACTCTATCCAAACCATTGCAGAAATTGAAAAATATTCATACTTGTTCCGGGGACCGGTTGAAAGGAGCACAGGCGGGATTGATTTGGCCTGCTTCAAAATATTTCCTAAGGAAACCTCTAGTTTGCGACAGTTTTCAAAATGCTCATTCGATCCAAATGTGGTAATTCTTTCAATTTTTTCCCCCAACTTCACACTTGTCCCGAAATCTTCAAAATCAGAGGTGTTCATTTTCAATTCTCCTTTTGCAATATCCGAGTACTTTTATAGTAGCAAATTGAAGAAACTGCATTTTGTCTTTTGTGCACCCATACAACTTCACAGTGGTCTTTCCTTGTCTGCATATGTTTCTGCATTTGACCGCTACATATGGATTTTGCTGCTCATTAGTGGAATATACAGCGGAGTAGCACTAAAAATACTTAACTATTTTTATCAAAAAATTGACGACAATTTGGTTACTGTGGCAAATTCCATCTTGAAAAGAAAGCAAGTTTTTCATAACTTGAGCTTTGTTTACGATATATTGTTAGGTCAAGGGAACAGCATTATTCACAAGTACAGGTTAGTATCTGGAACATGGATCTTAGTTGGCATCGTTCTTAGCTATGGCTACCAAGGGAAAACATTGAGAGTTGTCTGCACCCATTTAAAATATGGTTCGTGCGGAGCAGCAGACCAATACAGGTTGGGTACGGGAAAATGTACGTGATAAGGAAGCTGAGCGTATTCAAGTTTTTGAAGAGCTTAACAAAAGGCTGATGTTGAAGGTGTTGATATTGAAAAAGTATTAGTAATATTAAAATGTATTTCATATTTCGTTTCACGGTTAAGAATCAAAGAAAAATGCACTGTCACTAGCGTTGACAGATTTCTAAACGATGATCGGCATGGCTTCTTTTTATTTATTTACTATGTAACTTTAGGTACATATTAAGAACACTCGTTATTTCGTCCATCTGTCTGTTTGGGGACACGATAACTTTTGAACCCTTTGACTTTTTTTATTCAATTTTCAGTAATCGATAGTTTGGGAAAAAGTATCAATCAAGATCTAAGATTTGTTATCTGGGTCACCGGAACAAGCTCAACCGAATTGATAAGCGTTACAGATTTTGATAAACCATTTGAAGGTTACTGCAGTGCTGGTTATAAATATACTTAACGAATTTAGAATCGGCAAATTCGAACCGAGGTCAAAGATTAAAAATATTTTAAACGATATACTTGGGGTGTAATATATCAATTAAAAGTTTGTAAGTCGAATTTTCATCATACTTTGTTCTTGTAAAGTTCAGTTACCGTTCAGTCTCTGCATTTTGGGATTTTGATTATACAACGTAACAAAAACAATTTAAATAAAACGTAATTGAGCTAGGGACGGTTTGCTTGTGCCTCCTTTCTCCAACATAATAAATTAGTATAGGAACATGATGTAAGAATTGTGGTGGTTGTATGTATACTTAACAATTGACATGTGAATATGAAAGCAGTGGTTCAAGTAGCATTCATTCAATACTTATTGATATAACTGTTTGGAGCAAAAAGGTTGTATTTAACTTGAAAACTGGACGTGATTCTTGCCCTTACTTTTTGGTTTTTGTCGTTCATTGAGTTGATATTCTATTTTCATGATCTGTACTTCTCGATGATGCACACTGATTTATCGTTGACTCTGCTGATAACCATGGTTACCAAATACCTTCATGTTTTCAGTTCTGAGTGGTAAATGTACGTTTAAATTACTATTATGTTTTGATTGAAAGTTGGCTTAGTGCGCCTGAAAAACTGTTTGAGTTTCATGGTTTGCACGGATGGCGTTTTATAGATCCTTTCAGCTCGTTATTTCAGCTGGTGATGTAATCTCAGCCAAAATTTTCATCATTACTCGCTTTAATTGATTTGTATTTGTCAAGTCGACTTGTTACGTGGTTGTTTGAAGTGGATTAAATGAAGTGAAGTGACTGATGCAAGATTGATTCTGGTTGCATACCATAATATATGTACATATACAAAAGTGCTTGAAGCGATGTTCATTTAATGTACGGAGATGATATGATATTGAACTTGACAATTATTGCCATGCTTTCCTGGTTTGTTGTCCTTTGCGTTGATAACCCAGCTATCATTATCTGTAATTCACGATGACATGTATTGCTACCTGAGCTCTGAATTTGTTGACAGTTTGATGTTCTTTTTATTATCAGTATCAAAAAAGTACTTAACATGAGCAAAACAAAGTAATTTCGATTCATTAAGTTCAAATTAACGTGGGAATGACAAAACATGGTCCTGGTGAAATCCATTCGGAAAAGGAATTGGAACTAATGTTGGAAGTAAAAAATTTAGTAAATGAACAAAGAACAGGCTTAGTGTTTTCAGCAGAGATTTTGGATGTTTACATGGTTTACAACGTGTGAATAAAAAGGAGTCTTTCTGTTAAAATTTCCATCAAATGTCTTCTTGTTGGAGTATGATCAGGAATTCAGATTTAAAAAAAAAATTTTTTAGTTTCAAGCTTGGAATAACTCCCTCTCAAGTTGCAACGTGGCTAAAACTCTCTAGGATTTTATTTAAATTATGGCATGCAAAATTTCAAGTCAATCGGTCAATAAATGAAGGAGTAAATCGCGTTTGTGGTTCCAATATTTCAGTTTACCCTTGCTTATATGCATAGATCTCAATTTACTCCGAAAAGAAAAGAACACGTATTCTTAGAAATACAGATTTTTAAGATATGAAATAAAAAATTTAAAACACACCTATATGTTTTCCTTGTCGTAACCCGGTGCTTTATTGCTTTTATAAATCGGCTCTCCGATTTTGGAGCGCTTAATAACACATGCATAACATGCTTCCTAAAAATAATAATTTTCCCTTCGCGTTTAGTGAAAAATGAACAAACATAACTTTTGTTCATAAATGCAAGAAAAGTTTTTGTGTATGTAAAAATGTATAAAAATTATTTGCTCTTATTTTTTCCATTTTCAGTTTTCGACTTGAAAGGTTATTGGGGAAGTCAGAGCATGGGTTAAAAAGTATCTAATTATTTATGACAAGCATGTCAGAGCCTACTCAGGTGAGCTAACTTTTCAAATACCTACAGGCACATATCTTCTGGTAGCATTTGTGTCTGGTTTTCCCTTAATATTTCTATTTTAACATAGTTCCTTTAAAAATATGGCAAGCGGACGACCAAAACCCTTTCTTGTGCAATCGAATTTCATACTTCGCATTATTATATGAGTAAGTTATTATTGGAAACATGACCACTATTTTTTTACTGAAGAGTAAATTGCAAAACATGTAAAATCCCAACGCTCCAATGAATTTTATAGCTGTCTGGGGGAAAATAGCCTTCAAAAAAGCTATTTTAGATGGTTAGAATTCAAAGCAGCATAATTGAAACTAGTCATTTTTGAATCCCAGAACTATTATTTTCATGCTTTTTATTTCATTTCTTATTTTCTTATTGACCAGAAGACAGTCCTCATCACATTGATAGAGCATGAAAGTCAGCACGAATTTTGGGGACAAATATTGCGATTTGTGCAGAATGCATTATCAAACATTCAACATTCCTTCTATCTAACCTTAGCAATAGTCTTAACCATTCATACCTGAAAGCAGTCACAATATCTCCCAAAATAAATTAATGTTGAGTTTCACATTCACTTTTTTGTGAAGTTTATACCAGCATCAAAAATGGGTTTCGGAATAGCTTTTATAAATTTTCAGATTATGTCCCAAAGGTTTTTCGACACTCCGTTCTTCTACGATATTCAAAACAGGAAACTAATTTCGAATCCAAAGCTTGCCAACCGCAGAAAAATGCCAATATGGTGCATCCTAAAGCTGTGTGCTATTCTTTCGATGGTCTCCTGTATCCACCGTTGGAGCCGCATGATCCAGCTGTACAAACAGGAAGGAAGAGTTGATGCGGAAGAAGTGACCATTTACGCGTTATCAACTGCCATTGAAATTCAGCAATGGTTACAATCTATACTTTGGAACACGACCCGGAAAGTTTTATACAAAGCATTAGAGAAACTCTAATTGCAGGTCAGGTGAGCTATTGTGGGTGGCCAAGTTCAAACCGAATGCCTGATTTGCAAGAGGTTATTGGATACGGATTGGCGATGTCATTTCTCATATTCCCCCTACTGCTTGGTTCCTACCCACTACTACGATCACTTGATCCGATAAACACGGAGTTGCAAAATGTTGTACCAGAAATACCACGCCGCCGCTTTCTTTGCCATTCTCCTTCTTTGCTGCAAAATATATGCGCATTGTTAATGCTGGAGATACTCACATACGTGGAAATATTGCAGAAAGAAACTGAGGAGAACTACATGCTCAGCGTTGGGAAGAAGATTGAAAAAACGCGATATCGATTTGAAGCTTCTCTTCATGCTATTCTAAGGCCCGTTCTTAAATGGTTGGAAAATATTCTTGGGCTGGAGATACAACCATCGTCCACTTGAATCATCCTAATAATTTGCAGGAAGGATCCCAATCTCTCAATGGTCAATTTAGGAGACGACGAAGAGATATATTGAATCCCAAATACTAATGGACACAGGCAACAAAAACGTGGAAGTTTTTGTACCAACAATGGCTGCAGTTGGAATGGCAATCTGCGTAATTGGAAACTACGGCATTCTTACCATGCATGCGAATGAAAAGTTTCGACTTTTTATAGCTCTCGGTGGATTGCTTCTTGTTTGCATAAATATATTGATTCTGTTTCTGTACTATCACGGATCGCTGCCATACATTTTCACGGCAGAAACAATTTCGTTCTGGAGAGACAAATTGCCTGGAAAATTGGAAAGGATGCAACTACGAAGCATGCGGCCGATAGGGTTCAAGCTGGGAAGGTTTTTCTTTATAAAAAGGGAAACTGCTTTGGAGATAAATGATATAGTTCTGAATGCTACTATTCCTTACTACTTGCGTAAGATAATGCAGTATTCGAAGCAACAAGGCAATGAATATTCACTAATATTAAGCAATTTTTATTGGCAAACTGAAACAATTTAACAGTCTATCTATAGTCAACAAATTCTAACATAATTTATAGCCGTACCTATATATTCCTGTTAAACGTTTCATTAATTGACAAAAATAAAGTTAAAATCCATTACAAACAATGCTTGAAAATTTGAAAACTTCCATCCTTTTTTTGCGTACTTTCGAATGTGTTTTTCCTAATCCGTTAATTTTGAGCTTTTCACGTTCGCCTTCTATTAGTTGCGGCTAAATGAACTTGAAGCAGTCCTGCAATAACTCAATAATTTAATAATAAGTGGTATCATATTTTCTATCCTGATTGATGATCTGGTCAAGATGACCATTGATGATGATGATTTTTGCGATGATGCTGATTTTGAGAACAACTATCTTATGCACTTCGTCAGTTCACAGCTTTTGAAGTTTTTTATTCGGATGATGCGATGTCAACTTGTAAGGACGGAGTACTTTATCCTCTTGTGCAGTCGCGTTGATATAATGGTATCAAACAAATTGGAATGTTCGAAGAAGCGTGGATGTCATATTCACGTTAAAAGCAAGTTGATGTTTTGTTTCTTACGAAATGAATCCTGATGTTAATATATTAAAATCCCAGGAATTTTCTACCTGTTTGGTCGTTTTCAATATATGTAATATTTTTGTTCCTTATTTATCCTTTCAGAATATCAATGTAAAATTATAGTCGTTCACCTGTTTATCATTTCAAGAAAGATCTCGATGTTTTACTAATTCTGCTTATTATGTTTATGAGGATGATTCTAATCTGTATATGAGAGTAATCCTAAATCTACTTATGCTAATACTTCAATCTTGATGTTTCGTCGATTCAATGTCCTCCTTCTGAGGTTAATTCCCTTTTGTCCCTTTCTATTTTTAGTAACAGTCCACAATAATCATGTCCAGTTCAAGACTCAACTTATCTTCGTTCAATATGACAATGCACTATATGAAAAAGTATAAAAACCTGAATACATTAAACGTTCAGTGCCACTTTGCTGCACAACATAATACAGAAACCCTTGTGATCTCATTTCACCGGAGAGAAGCTTTACCTTGCATTGCAGCACAGGAATCCAACTCACAAGCCATGCCACCGCTCTTACATTCTACATTACAAACTCAAGATCTCATAATATCTTTAGCATTTTACACCACTAGTTTTAACCATTTTTATAATTAATCTTTTCAATGTTCTTGCTTGACGCTTTTGAGTAAGGAAGGTTGTCTAAAGCTAGAAGCTAAAGCAATAGCTAGAAGAGCCTACCATGCTTTAGACTAAAGCAATCGACGCATCATACAGCATGTCAGCCCATGCCTCTACATCACACCAAAATCTAAGTTACGACCTAAACGAAACCGTAAAACTGTGACCATGACAGCCGGAAAGTTTAGAAAACGTTTCCAAAAGCTAAGAGACTACAAAACTACGAGGTAAACGATCTCATTAACGCAAGAACAAGAGAATCCAAGGACATGATCACAAATAGCAGAGGCAAAGAATTAATAGAATCAATTGAGTCAACTGGTCTGAAAGTACTGAATGGGTTTTCTGAGTCTGACGAAAAGGGAGAATTTACATTTTGTAATAAAAATGGTAGCAGCGTAATTGACGTCTGCTTAGCCTCACAAAATTTAGTTGATATCCTAGACTTGCAAGTTTTAGATTCAAGTGAGTCTTGTCACTTCCCAGTACTAATAACGATTAAACTGCAGTCAGAAATGGTAATTAACAATAATGAGAAAATATGGAAAGCCAAGTGGAACGACGAAAAAGCGTGCTTATTTGAAGGGAATGTCTCTAACGAATTATCATATCACAACCAGTCAGACATATCGCTTCCTGAATTCATGAACGGAATGATCAAAGCAGCCAAGTCGTGTGGAATAATTAGGCAGGTAGAAATTGGTCCCATTCAACTTGTGCATGGTCCTAAATGGTTTGACACTATGTGTGTACAGCAAAAAGCTAAGGTTTTTAAGAAAATGAAATCCATGCGTAGAGCGAATGACTTAAACACTCAAAACATCACGCGAGTTGAGTACACTTTAGCTAAAAGGGAACATCACAACTTGAGGAAAGCAAAAAGAACACTTTTTGAAACAGAATGATGAATACTCTATCCACGTCAAGAAACAGTCAGATTTCTACAAATCTCTCTCATTACTTTCGACCTCGAACGAAACAAGTTCAAAAAACAGAATATGCAAAACCAAATGAGTTTAAGAAATGCTATGAATCTCTTTTTAAAGACAGCTCAAAATCAACACAAATTGATTCTGACACTATATAAGTAGAAATCTCTAGATAAAGATTTTGATTTTAAGGAGTTGAACACAGCAATAGGAATGCTAGCAAAGAAGAAAGCCCTGGCCCAGACTGCATTGTTAATGAAATGTGGAAATCTTTAGACTATTATCACAGCTATTTTATTAGACGTTATTAACGAGATGTACAGAACAGCCACATTAACACAGATTTAACAACAATAACGCTGTCTCAATCTACAAGAAAGGTCTAAAGAATAACCCAAATAATTACAGACCATATCTTTGGTTAATACAGGTTTAAAACTTGTGACTACCCTCTTGAGTAACAGATTGAATGAGTGGTGTGATGAAAATAATATCATCTCAGAATTTCAAGCTGCCTATAGGAAAGGACATGGCTGCGAAATGCATATTTTTACCTTAAATGCAATTCTTCAATCCAACTTAATAAGTAGCAAGAAAAAAGTATTCGCACTTTTTGTAGATCTATCTAAAGCTTTCGACAGCGTGCCACACAAACGACTATGGGAACGACTAAAGCAAGTTGGAATTAGCTCAAAGTTTCTGAGTTTCATACAGAAAATGTACTCACAAATAGAAGCACACGTCAGAACCCCGTTGGGGAAAAGTGATTCATTTCCAATTGAAAAGTCTGTTCTACAAGGAGAAAGTTTAAGTCCTAAACTTTTTACCATATTTATTGATGAATTGGTAAATAAACTTTATAGAACGAATATACAACCACTACAGTTAAGTACTGCAAAAATACACATTCTGCTATACGCTAATGACATTATCATACTTGCTTCTAATGCAATTCACCTACAGGAAAAAATTAATGTAATAATGAAAAAGTTTTTTGACGACAACTCCCTTAATTGTAACTTAGAGAAGACAAAGATTGTAATCTTTACGACAAGAAAAAGTAGGTATTGTACAATTCAAAAGATTTTCTGGAGGACACGGTGATAGAACACGTAGACAAAATACACATACCTGGGAGTCACATTTCACTCCAATATTAGCTATCAAACGACATGCAAGGAATTTATAGAAAAATCTCAAGTCGCATTGAACAATCTCTTCAAATTACTTTTAGGTCTCGGGTGCAGACACTCGACAGCCGTATGAAACTTTTGATGTGTTGGTCAGATCGATATTGCTATATGGTTCAAATGTATGGTGCATTGACACAACTGAAAGAATAGTAATATTCCAAAACAAATTTATCAGAAGGCTATTCAAATTACCACAGCGAACACCAGCTTGGTTTCTACGATTAGAAACTTCCTGTGAGGGTATTGCGATTACATACATAAAGAATCTGTTAAAATTCTGGAACACAATAATACAAAAAGAACCTTCACCCTGCAAAGACAGGCGTACGAAGCTTTGAAAAAAACGTCAAAAATTAAAGGTGCAAAACATAATTGGTTTAGAAGCCTAACGTTTTAGCTAAAAAATGGAATTTTCAACATCTGCTGAGAACATGACTGTACAGTACAGATCCGCATATAATATCAAAAGAAATCATGCCATCAATATTCAAATTAAATCAGCTATCCTCCAAGAGCAAGAATCTGACATTAATAAGATGAAAATTAGCACATCCATGCCTCATTACAAAATCTTGCGTACACACTCAAAGCGAGAAAAATTCTAAATTTTCCACGAAAATGGAATGAAATTCAGATTTTAGTTCAATTGAGGGCAAAACTAGGCTATCTTTCAACGGAGCTTGGTGTACTACAAAAATTCTATGATTCTGACTATGATGAAAAATGTAAAGCATGTAAACAATCAGAGGAAAATGAATCCATGTTATGTTCAAGTGTGAAAAATATCAATCAATTAGATGCCTGTTTTTAGGTGATTATGTAATGCCACAATTCGAAGAACAATACACCGAATTCTTTCATGATGTAATGAGGACAAACTCAAGAATATAAATTTATTTGTGAAAAACATGTTAATGATAAGATCCTCATGTATCGAATAAATATTCACTAAATTCAGAACAAAATGGGAAATGGGATTTATTACTCCGAAAATGAAACAGATATTAAAACTGTCTACAGTTTACTATGTAATGGAAACCGTTTAATACTAACACCCAACCGGGGATTTCTCTTTAACGCATCGGTTTCGCTTAAAATTAACTGCGAAGTAAAAATTTTCATACCTGCTCTGGAATGCACTTCATGGCGGATAAATGCCAGAGGGTTTACCAAATGGAAGTTTGTAGTTCCACCTTCGTTCTTTGATTTCTACATCAACTCGAGAACGTCAAGGATCCCAGAAGATTTGTTTCGACCCGGTTGCTTTTTTCTCTACATCTCCTTTTGCATTTGCATTTTAGTACGAGAACTATGTTATTTAGACTTTTAAAGGAGGTTGTGAACCACAATTTCACTCTTTACATATTGGACGATGGCCAATTCCTTCTGATAGAAATGGCAAAGATGCCAGTGAGACGTAGTGAGATTTTAGGTTTTCTCCAAGAGAACCTAGACCGATTTCTGGAACTGTGTGTTCGAGTAGGACAGGCCACACACCTCTAGTGAAGCGACTAAGCTTTGTTAGGCATCCCGGAAGAGTGTTGGTTTGGGAACTTCTTGCCATACATTCTGAATTCTACAGCACTTCTACTTAGGTGGATGAGGTGAAAGTTGGCTTTGTAAAATGAGCGAGTTCAGTAATAATACTACACTCATAATAAAAACGTCTACAACATACCTTAGTTCAACATGAAAATGTAACAAGAAAGATTTTAGAAACTATAAATGACTTCCAGATTTCATTAATGGTTTACTAGTCAGACTACGAGGTTGAAGAGAAAGCGAGTCATATTCTGTAAATTATATTCTCAAGTGATTCAAGAGCTTCCGGAACGTTGATTTTGATAGATTTATTATACTACTTTCCTGGCATGAGTACGAAATAGCTAATTTTTTCAGTAAGAGTGAAAGTCGTTTCCCCTGACCTCATTATTCTTCAAAAGTCAATATCAATGTTGATATTGTGACTTCAAATTTCGTTTAGGAGGTTTGAAAATGGCTACCCAAAGTACTAGCGCAGTATCACGGACAAGCCATCATCCCCATCTGGACAATGGGCTACTCCTTAACGCATACTCGTTAGTAGCAACGTCGGACATTGACCAGTTCCATAATTTGTACGGGTTAGGAGATTGTGGAGCCAATTTGGCAGAGGCCATCTTTGAGTTTGGGACAGCAGACACTTTCTCTCTCCCGGAAAACGTCCAGCTTGCACGAGAGGAAGCACACCGACTGACGAGTTTACAGCCAAACTCACCTGGAAACAGGAACTTCTACCCAGGGTAAAATTTAATGAGTGAAAAATCCTTAAGGGGTTTATAGCTTAAATTCTTGCAGTTCTTTATTCCAGTTCAAAGTTTGGTGTAATTGCCCGGTCCGGGAACAAGGCGCCCGTTCTCTTCATCGGACTTTGTAGTAGTCCAACTTGTAAACAATCAGCCAACGTTAACCCAAGTCAGCTCAAGTTAATCGGCTTAATATTGGAGGCTCACAGTTCGCTGCTAAATTCCCTTGTAAGCTACATTACTTTTAGGAGCAGTAGGAATACCTGTTCATTTTGCATTCCGTATGAATTCCTTTTCTTTTTTTTATAATTTACAGTTCGTCCAATTTGTAAAGAGGAATACAATATGGGATTGCGGCTGTCAAAAAATATGAAAAATGTGCTGTACTACACGAACTATTAGACCATCCAACCTGCCTTGCAACTTCATAAAGGTAATAATACTTCTCCCGTCCCAAATCCCAATACATTAAGCTGTAATTTGCCCAAGAAACCAAGGAAAATACCATGACAAAAATGCTGACGAAAACGAAGGAATAAATATGCATAAACTGAATCTAAATTTGTATACGGAGAGTGTAAATTTAATCCCATTTAATTATCTGATTTACAGAACAAATGTATTGTGTCCACGGAAGTATTCAATTGAGCAATTAATGATTCTACAACAAAATTTTCAAGTTGTACATTATAAGTAAGTTGTGTTGAGTATATTAAAATTTAAATATAGGTAAGTTAGGCTATATAAGAAACAGTTGACGGGAAACGAGAGTGTTTCTTAGCAAATTGGGCAACAGAACCCAACGTCAGAAGGGTTGTGGTTAGGGTAATTCCACTGAGGACCGAAGGGAATGTTCGGTTGAGCTTCAACAGCTTCAGCTTGAGAAGGTGGCTCGAGTTCGACAGAGTGGACTGGCTCGGGTTCGACGGGCTCGGGTTCCACGGGCTCTGGCTCCACGGGCTCGGGTTCCTCGGGTTCAACGGAGTGGGTTAGCTCCGGTTCAGGTTCCAGTTCCTCTTCCTGGATGACCTTCTTGCTATTCTTTGTAGGCTCGCATTCCCTGTTGACGTGGGCAACCATTTGGGTCAGGAGTCGCCAGCTCCCGTTGTACTCTGTTACAAAATACTGTCTCAAAATGCTCAGTATGTAGAGCTTCATCTGAAACGAAATAAAAATCAGTTTAATGCATAAAAACTAAGTTAGCATGTAACTAATTAAGTAGAAATACTTACTTCCGGAGCGTATTTGTCCACTAGATCCTTGCATCTATCACCATCCAAATTTTTCACGTAGGGGTTCGCCCCAGCCCGGTAAAGGAGCTCCACCATTGTCCTCATGTTTTCAGCAATGGCGATGTTGAATGGCTGTAAAGTTTTCATAAATTAAGTGTATTTTGGAAAGATGTCAAAAGGAAATTTAAAGCTAGAAATTCTTACGGTTTCCCCATAATCGTCTCGTAGGTTGAGCTTCGCCCCTGCTTCAATTAGATAGTCGACGAGGTCCGTGGATCCCTTTAAAACCGCCATGGTTAGTAAAGTTCAGCCATCGTATGTTGGACATTGGGCTGCATTCACTCCAGCTTCGACAAGGATCTTCGCGCATGCAACAGGTCTCTCCTGGTTTTCAGGGGAAGAAGCTGCAACAACTGTCATCAGTGGAGTGAGTCCTTCTGCAAAAAAAGTAAATTTGTGTTTGTATGAGGAAAGGATTAAAAAATAAAATTTTCAGAAATTAAGTTGAGGTTATTACCAGGTGCACAAAATGCGAGATCACGATGAGCTCCAGCTTTCAAGAGAAAAGCGAGAACTTCGCTATTCAGGAAATGGCACGCGTAGAAGATGCACGGCCAACCGGAAGGTCCACATTCTCCAACGTTGAGAGGCTGTCGAATGCTCTGCTTGGCTGAAAGAAAGAGACAGGAAATATTGTTTAGATTAAGTTCCTATAAAATACTCAATGTTTTCACGAAAGAAAGGTAGAAGACGAAGCACTTACAAGACTTGAGGAATGCCTGGAGTTCCTCGACGTTCACAATTCCGCAAATTCTTGCCAAGTTTCTGGCGGCGAAGTGGCGATCATTTGGTGACGCGATGAAGTAGGCTGGAAGAGTTGGCGCTGCCATTGTTTCCTTCCTGAATATAAAATAGAAAAAATATTTTGGAAAGTTAAAGGAAACTTACTTCAAATACACTAATGTTTCAAATGTGTGTTTAGAAAGTAAGTAGTTCCCGGAAGTGAACCGAAAGTCTCGTTCCTGAAAGAAACAGAAAAAATAACTTGAAAATTCTCAAAGATTTTCGGAAACTTGAGATATTTTTGAAAAACAACTGGGAACTTACTTGAAAAACAAGGTTGCACAAGATAAATTGAATAGAAAGTTGTGTTTCAAAAGAAACTAGTTTCCAGTTCGATTACCAAAAACAGAATGAAGGTGGAGAATGGCTAGCACCCCTATTTATACTCCCTCTAAACAAAGAAAGCGTCTGCAGAGTAACGGAATCCTTTTGAATTTGGGTTCAATGTATAAAGTTCAAGGTGCAGTTTTGGGAAGCGAACCTTTATGAAGCTCAAGTATTTCATCTCATTTGCATGTGAAAGGTATTGCAGATTTTACATTGCGTCTCAGTATAGTTGAAAGTTGAAACAGGTCATGGCCATATGCAACATCCAATATAACGTTTAGGCAAGATCTATTGTGTATTTTTCGAACTCTTTCAGTACTAATAAGCTCATTATCAAAAGATGAATAATTTTCCCCAACACAAAAATCGTGGAATTTCCAGGTACATTTTATCATCAATTTTATTGTAATTTATCTGAATGTATACAAAAGAAAACGACCTTTAGGAAATGCTCTTGTTTGCAGAAATTATATCAGAATTAACATGCATTTATTACCTTTACTTCCCATGTACGATAATTTTTCTATCCCCACATTGAAGGTCACACTTTCCATTTTGCTCCTATTAGCAAGAACAGTCTATAACACAATCTAGTTTGCATATATTATGTTGTGAAAAAGGTAACGATATGTGGAGAACAGTGACCTCTTCTCGCTTTTGGACCACACAATGTAAAATTATATTATAATGAGTTAGTGAACTTAAATGCGTTAAAAGATAAGCGAATAATATTCATTGTTTCAAATGCGTGGTCGAAAACATTTTAGGAAAATCATATAATCGATCAATTTTTTAACCTAATGTAGAGAAATATTGGTTCTATTGAGAGAATAAAAAAATGTCACAATGGAACTTATCTTGGATTCCGGTCAGGTTGCTGCCCCGAAAATGACTATGAATGAACATGAATGAACGCAGATGGCAATTATTGAAATTTTACTCCACTGTTTAAAGCTACATACTTTTTATTATGAAGGAATCATAGATCTCTGTTACCGTATAAATGTGTCACGATTATGTTTTACGATTACAATTAATTCACAGGTGAGCTCGCGAAAAAAGAAGGGTCGATCTGGTTTTTCATGAAATGATAGCATCTTTCTCAACTACAGTATGGGTAGACAAAGTGCATGGGAGAAAAGGGAATCAGCTGCAGCTGAGCAAACCAAGCCGGATGAGAAATTCTACAACACATACTGTTTTGTATATAAGCAAAGAAGTGAGTTTCCTTTTGATTCAGCCAATGAATCAAAGCCAGTCAATCAAAAATCAAAACTTTGGAAATGACCATAATAGTTGGTTTTGGTAAGGGGTGCTCGCTGATGGAAAAACTTTTTCTTCCCGGTAACTGTTTGTACAGAATAGGTCCCAATTTCCCGATTTTTGTGTAGTCCCCCAGAATTTCCGGGTAACGTCGTTACCGCGGAATTTCCACCGGCGGGGGTGCTAATGTAAGGTGTCATTTTAACAAGCAGCAAGTCTTATTGTTTAGATGGGTAAAGGTGTTGTAAAAAAGTTGTTGTAAAAGTATAAATAATTAAGTTATGTTCTGAAGATGTGGTTGATGTGGCACAAATTGTGCCACATATATCTTTGTACAAAAGACTTAAGATAGATCTCGTCATACATTTAACATACACTTTGAAAATTGAATGTCCACAATGCCCCTTTATTTCGCACACACACACAATCTCTAATGCATGGGTTCTGTTACATCTTTAACAAAAAGCAGTTGACATTGACACAGCATTGACAAGAAACTAAACGAGACTCATAATGGCTTTTCTTCTTTAGTATGCATACAAGCATGGCCAGCATGGGTGTCACAAGTTTTCCAAAAAAATACAACACACTAGATTTTGAGATGATGATAGGCAAGCATTGGGTTGCATATTTGGTATTTCCTTGAATGGCTATACCGTTTCTGGACTTAAGCATTCTCGTCGCTCCATCAAGTGCATTCGACGGATAATAAGAAGAATAAAAGTTAAGTCTTAACAAATATGTTTTTTTCATAGGATTAAGAGCGTTTATTCATTCTTCATGCATGGTTATATTTCCCTTATCTGAAACGGCAGAGCCTGCATTCTGAGATGAAAAAATGTAAAGAAAGTTTCCAAATGTTTTACAAAATGTAGAAATTGTCCATACCAACAATGAAATCGTAGCTTTTATCAAGTTTTTGAAATGCAAAGTTATAAAACACATCAGCAAATTGCATCCACATTGCAAACGATGCACTATGGGATGTCCCAATGGTTGAGCCATGGACATTCGTTATACACTACGGCTTATAGCAAAAATTGTCGCCAAACCCACAAATTGGTTGATATCCTATCTTATAGAGAATAATTTTCTCTGTCGATTGCAAAAAGAATCAAGTTGTGGGAATGGCGACGTTTCGAAATACTTCAAAAAACCTTTCCAGGTTTCCGAAGCAGAGTTGGGCAGGATACCGGAGGCACAAATCCCAGAGATTTTGACTGCTTTAAATTATCTTTAAAAAAGTTGTATCTTTTATTAAAACGTGTTCTAGCTCACCTTTAGACTACGTAGCTTATCAATGAATTGGATAACTACAAAAAATGTGCTACAAAATCATATAATATTAAAGTTCTTAAAAACCACAAGCATGGATCAATCCTATTCCAAATTTAATCATAATATCCATGTAGCCTATAGAGGAGCCAGAGCAACCTTTAAACAGAAAATGCCGTTTTTTTCACGTAATTTGAAACAGAATTTCAAAATTTCTGGGGTTTGTGCCTCCGGTATCCTGCCCAACTCTGCTTCGGAAACCTGGAAAGGGTTTTCGAATTATTTCGAAACGTCGCCATTCCCACAACTTGATTCTTTTTGCAATCGACAGAGAAATCATTCTCTAAAAGATAGGATATCAACCAATTTGTGGGTTTGGCGACAATTTTTGCTATAAGCCGTAGTGTATAACGAATGTCCATGGCTCAACCATTGGGACATCCCCATAGTGCGATGCCACCAGCATGAGAATAGCAGTGGGGACCAATAACTTCGCTATTAATCGAGGTGGAAGTCTGAACCTTCCATTTTTCTAAGAGCAATTATCACCACTAGCACTTAATAACTGGGAAAATTATAAGCTTTAAATTTCGTAAAATTCTTCAAAACTGGAGAAAAGTTCTTTTCCTTAAAATGCATTTATGAGAAATGGAACATTACACAAATTTAATTTAATTTAAATTTAATTCAATTCAAAAACATTACAATTTCATACATCATGTCAATCAAAACAATATCCTAAGACGATAGGCTATTACATTGTTTCGAGAGGGGAAAAAACAAAATAAGTACAAGTATATATAATTAAGTCAATTAAAAGAAAAAGTTCAGTAAAATATTCAATAAGAAGCATGTAGCATTTGGTTTTTTGGTTTGGAAATTTTGGTTTGACTTACTTGACAAGTTTTGGCATTATTGAGGAATCTGCTACTCTCAGCCCTCTTGTTCCTGCAACTCTCAATTAAGAATCCCACTGTTCCTGGATCCCCAGGTTTTCCCATGGAGCATGTGGAAGATGGATGATATAGCGTTCCAGTTAGAGTTCTTGTTACGCACTCCCAATAATTTCTTGATCTATGGTCATGTTGTTCACAGCCTAGGAATATGCCTGGGCGATAGACGAGCACAAGCTTTCCTCCTAAAGTCGTTGTATTTTCATATAACCTTAGAACAGTCTGGATTCCTTCCAGCATAACATTCATATCTTGTCCTCTCGGATCCGAATAATATCTGGAGTTAAGAAGAGGCAAGGAGTTCGGGTCAGCGTCAGGGAGTCTCAAGTTACCCACTGATTTGGGTAGGCCTAAGATTTGTTACAAAATGAGCATCTTGTCCCACAACAGGTTCTAATATATCTCCTCAAGATATTTCTAGACGTTGAGAAAGCAGCGTCCAGAGTGTCTCCAAGAGCTTGAAAAACCCCAACGTTTTGTGGACCAAATACATGGCACAGGATGTGTAAATGAGATGGAGCCGAATCCAAAATCCAATCCAACGTACAAAATATTTCAAATACAATTTTGCTAAACTAGTATAAATGGCTAACATTCCACAACACTCTCCTCCGATATTGGAACTAGGTTTCTCTATCCTTCCTAAGGTCCACTCTAGCCAAAATTGAAGCTGAATGAGGACAGGATTGTTTTTTGACAGCAAGGTCCTACTAGAAATCGATCGTCCTTCAATCGGCGCTGCGACACATCCCGTACAGCACAAATGTCTCATACGTCTGACTTCCATGATTCCAAGACCCAACTTTCCCCATCATTAAATGGTGAATACTTCCTGAACCATCTTGTCCAAAACGAATCCACACAGCATCTAGGCAGCTTGCATAGGCAGACTTGGTCCAAATCCTTCAAACATTCTTCATGCTTTTCTTGCATACTTGCCGCAGGTACAAGTGTCACGGTTCTTTATTGAAAGCTCGATCTCTTGAACTTCATGATTCTCATCAGAAATGGAGTCCTCGGCCCTCATGTGGAGTTCATCATCTTCGGTAATACAGAATGACCGCTCTGTATTACCACGTTTTTCATATTTTCCACACACAATCCACCCCAATGACGTCTTGTAGGCCACTGGTGTGTGCTTTCCTGGTGTACATACTTTCTTGCGAGGCTCAATAGTTTCTCCTGCTGTCCTAACAAGATCCGTGGCCTACCATCAACGTATGAAGATACAGGCAGACCTTCCAAGTATTCATACTGATCCTTCAAGCTATCAAAATCCAGACTTTGTTTTCCAAATTCACACTGGGAC
>LJIJ01002850.1:0-23173 GCA_001718145.1 Orchesella cincta
CACTTAGGCCTCAGTGAGCAGACGAAAGGAAGCCATAAAACACAGTCTTCTTGAGTACATAAAACTTGTCAAAGCAGAACAAAACCATTTTGGTGAACCTATGCCCGACCTTAAAGTCATCGTTTTTGTAAGAACTCGGAGTAAAGTAGTTTTATATATTGTTACCGTACTTGCGATCCCATTTCTTGGAAAACGAGAGGGCGAAAGTGCGCCGAAAATTTCATTTTTCTTGTGCATGGTGTGTCAACTGTGGGCAGATTGCGTTGGAGAAATTGATGATGAAAATCACATCACAAAAACACTCAACGTGAATTTGTCTTTTTTAGAGAATGTAATAATTCACACAAAACAATCCACTTACAGCATGCTCCTTTTGTACCAGACCGGGTCTGTCTGATGGTCATACTTCATTTTATTTAGGAAATCAGATTTCGATACTTGAGCTTCAAATGTTGAATGCTCAAATGTGAGCAATAAACTATATTAAGTTTTGGTCATATCGGATTTACAGCATATTCAGCGTTTTTACAAAAAGATAACTAGATTGGCAGAAATATGGTTATTGGAGTGTTAAGGGATAAAAACACACACAGCACGTTTGCAAAGGGCAAAACGATCCAATATTTTACAATCCATTTCTGTGATTGAAAATTTACGGTTGGTGTATGTACCACCATATATTCCTTTTGAAAAGACACACCAGTAAAAAAAACATTTCAATTTTGACATGAAACAAAAAGTTTATTGGCCTTTGTGCCTGTATTGCGCGTCATGTTGAGCCATGTTCCATGAATTAATCTTCTATATATACACTGGTATCGAGCTCATGTTTAAAAATAACATTTATTGTGAGAGTACCTTCTGTTTTAGAAGGGCTAAAATAAATTAATCAAACTCAGAATCTAGAGTAGTATCAGTATCGGTATAGCCGTAAAATAATCATGTACATGTTAACAGATTAGATCAGAACTGTGAATGTTTGTCGTAAATGTATTTTATCATTTCGCAGAATTTATTTGTAAAAGTTGCCTAATGTTTGGGAGCAAGGATCCCAATAAAATTTTACGCGGAAGCATTTTAGATAGATGAAAATCGGTGTTCCATAACTGCCCTTAAGTCAAAAATTTCCCAACTTTTGTCTACAATCCAAGCATTCTTTTGATGGAACTAGTGATATGAATATCAAGAAACTTTCTAATCATATCTCTTTTTTCAAAGGAGTGAAAGTTAAAAGAAAAAGTTAAGTTTTATGTTCTACAGGGGTATCGGGACTACGCCATATATATATACCTTGTGATAAACATTTGTGAATAAAAGTTGCAGAGAAAGAAAATTGAAGGTTTCTCGTGTGGATTGTGAGTGTATGTGTGACGATATCAAAGATAAAAATTGATCAGTCTCCGGATCTCGGGGAGAAGTTTGAGGTAGCACAGCTGCATTTTCTCGATTTTCCTCCCATTTCAAAGTCCATTTTAGTGTCTAGATTTATTACTTTCGGATGGAAAAAGAAAGAAGATTGGGTGAAATGTGTTGTGAATAGGTGAGGCTGCATTGTCATCGACTACCACGTGGTATAAGCTAACCAGGCAGGCATCCCATATTGTATACATATTTATATACTCACACAATTTTATACAAGGGCTTGTTCCAAATGTAGGAAGCAGGTTTTTGCAATTGACATGTCTTTCTTAGCAAAAATCCGGTTAGGATCTGGGTTGAAAACTCGCAGAAAAGTACGTATATCTAATCTCCCAATATAATTTAGGAGCTTATAGGAAATGTGGGAGCTTCTGCGAATCAACTACGTGTTTTTTCCGGTTCTTCATTTACGACTTGATGTTCTTCATAATATTTTCTCGGTATTTCCAAATATTTAAGCAGAATACAGCTTTCATTTTGTGTGTCCTTAATTCTCTATACAATACTGAGCATCTCAACCGGTATGGAATTAGGTAAAGAATCTGTATGAGATAAAATGCGAAACCAACAGGGTTGCAGAAGAAAAGTGTTTTGATTCTGACGGTAAAGACCTGATTTCATGATCCGATAAGGGTGTTTTTGTTTGATTCTGATTCAGGTATGCATCTCCTCACTTACGTGCTTCTCATGTCAAAATGATCTCAACAAGGTTGGGACTACATGACTGGACTGTCAAATAAAAATTGGGAGAAAGCGGTTAGAAAGTGGAGTTGGCGATAGGCTACGTTATTCTGCTCCGACAAACAAAGCCCGTATCTATAAAGTGTAAAGCTCGTTTTTAAATGCTTGTCATGCAGGTTTTTAATGGATGAACGATGTTATGAGAGCTGTGGTAAAATGTGGGCAAAACTTATTGGAAAAGCATCTCCCCGTCGTTAATTATTGTAATCCTGATAAGTTTCATATTCCATCCTGCTGAGAGTCTGATGAATTGGTTCTTTGGCTTCATTAATATATAACTGTTTCAAGTATCAAGTAGTACTTTTACATACAGTTATAAAGTTTGGCACTCGTGTAATTTCCCAAGAAGTTTTGTAAAACCAGTTTTCGACTTTTCATTTTTCAGCTGAATGGAGCCTTATCGACTACCTTATGAGGACGGTTTCATAGTCTGCTTGCAATGGATTGTGAGTTGGCCAGCCAGATTCGTTCTTGGATTCACTGTTCCAGACTGCCGGGAAGAAAAGCAGAGACGGTTGTTCCCATAACGTTTTTGATGTGCATTGTCTGGATTGCTCTATTGTCGTATGTGGTTTCGTGGTTGATGACAGTTATAGGTATGTAAAACTACTACTAAACTACTTTCCTAAAACGGTACTGAATCTCCGGTTTTGGTGGTTAAAGAAGTATATACGAATATTTATTTTAGAAACTTTCTCATTCACTATCAAAAACATACTCAGCAATTATCTGAGGTTTTTGCATGCTTCAAAATACGTTTTAATGCAAGCCACCATGTGCAAATTTTCACGTGGAAGACCCTGACATGGTTTTGATTTCATCTTCTGGAAGACACAATAATACATGAAGATAGTTTCAACCTTAAAAGAATGCCTGGGGTGATTTTTCGTACCTATTCTTTACATGGCCAACGCAATGGCCTTTCCGTAATCACTGTATTTTTCATTTTGTTCTCTTCTAGTCTTTTCGACAGTGAAACTAATTTATCGTTGGGATGCTTCACGAGAATGATTCGTACCATGTTTTTCACACTGTCAGAAAACTGCTTTGTGATACAGTGCTTCCAGCATTTATATGCATTTGAATCTCGAATCGTTATAAGAAGCATCTTTGTCGGTTTTTAGGAAATGATTATAATACATAGGAATAGAAAGAGGGAATAGCATCTTACTTTGTTTGATATATCTGGAACTATCGCATATTTAGAAAGCAAGTGTCAACAGACTGAAATGAGAAAGACAGGACTTTCCCCCTGATTCAATTTTCTTCTGCCTTCCTTATATCCAATTTGTGAACGAATGAGAAGGTTCATAAGAATAACCAGTATCAACGAACCAAAATATGGTTTGGATGGGTCCATCAAGATAGTGTAGTTTGTCATGTAGATTCTTGTTAGAACTTGGAATGTGTGTGCTTATAAACTAGCAATGTATTTGAAGAAAGTTATTCACACGTTACACAAAATTGGTGTTGTAGTGAAAGCATGTCACGAAAAAGAAGCCTACTTACATTATCTGAAAGTTTACAATAGAACATTACCCCGGTCATTGCATCATCTTTTCTTTTTTGCATTTCTTAGGGCACACTTTATCAATTCCGGACAGTGTGATGGGACTGACGTTTATTGCCGCTGGTACCAGCATTCCAGAAGCTGTCTCCAGCATAATAGTTGCACGTCAAGGTGAGTCAACAACATTTTTTGTCGATTATCATATCTTTTCCCAAGATGATGCCACCCCAGTCATTTTGGCTGCAGATGATGTTTACTTTCATCAATGTACTATATATTCCTACCATACTATGTAAGTTTAGAAAATTCTGACGGTCTCACCTTTCCATTTCACAATGCAATCTTCACAAATTATACTTCCTGACTGTTAAGGTACAAAGTGTTTTTATCATCTACGCTTCCTGACAATACAATGTTGGCACGCAATATGTTTATATGATGTCAACAACGACTGAGGTGTGTGAAATATTTTTACGTAGTAGATTTGAGTTCCTCGCTTGGTAAGGCAAGCTTATGAAACGATCTGAAAAAGCTTTATTAGTCATGCGACAAACAAAAAATGAATGCAACAAATAGTCGTTTAGTAATACCGATTATGTAAATATGCGCGTTTGATCTCCTTCTAGTGATTTATGTAAATTGCGTGTTTGGTAAAAGGAAACAATACACTGTAGAGACTTCTATCTTTTCTATATAAATTCGACTAATCTCAATGTATTGGCATTATAGACGTATCGCTTTCACTCTAAAGCTTTTGTTGCACTTTAAATAGGAAATTGTGTTGCAGTATGTGTATAGTTGTCGCGTAATATATAGCATAACATAGATCAGCGTGTAAGAAATCTGATTAGAAATCAGAATTCTTCAATTCTGATCTTATTGACAACTTAAGTTGTCCTTCTTTTCACTAGTTTGATAGATCACTGAAAACTTGCTCAACATGTGCAATCATAAACTAGCAGTTTATCTTAATTTCAACATTACTCATTTTGTGTATGTTTTGTTGTTTGAAGTTATAAATCCGGAGTATAATAACAGCCTACGTCTAAAACTCGTAAGCTCCATATATAATGTAAAATGATTTTCAATGTAGCTCATTTCTCTAACATTGAAAGTTTCAAACGTGTGGGATCTAATCTCAAACTTCTAAGTAGGATTTTGCATTGAGAACTTCCCTACTTTGACTTTGGAGTGGAGTAGATACTTTGTAAGCCAAGCTGATATAGGTAGTTGTGTTTATTATAGGTATTAGAACATGAAACATCATTTCTCGGATTAATTACGTTTGATAAACTTTTGTATCAATTGTTCATTCTCAACATAGAATGGGATACATGCTTGAAACTCAGCATTATTCGTGAATCTATATAAAGACATCGACTTTGAGCAAACATCGCAGCTTTGGGAATGCGGGTGGTAGAGGTAGAATGGAATGTTGAATAATTTTGCAAGCTCTACGTGGCAATATCACTCGTTGCATTGATTCGAGCAAAGCTAATAGGTGTTGATATTTCAAGTGTCTACGCATTTCATCTCATGAAATTCCCATGTAACATTGTTCTGCATACATGTACTAATAAATTGGGCCCACCTTAATTATAATCTCAACTTTCAGTGAACAGAAGACCTTTCTATCATCAAAAACTTGCAAAGACGACAATAGAGTTGGATGGAATATGTATAAAGACAAGCTTACAGACATATAATGTAATTTTCTTCCTTGTTTGCAATCCACTTTGTAGCATCGAAATTCTCTTTTGGCTCAAACACGAGATTACGTCTGTCATTAGAGCAACCAAAAAGATTATTCTGCAAGGTGATGCTACAAAGGCAGCAAAACATTTCCAAAAGCCGGTGCTTAGAGAGAGTGAAGGTAAAACAACAGAAAGCGATAAACCCAATCCAACTTTCACCTTCACTCGCCTTTCTCCAGTCGTATTATTCCACATCCTAATAATATATTGCTCAGAGCTAAAGCTCTAGTAGTTTATACACCCATGTTTAAATATATTCACTCGATTTCATTTCAACACCGTTTTTATGTACACCTGGTTGACGATGATCTGTATGTAATCCGATGGTAGTACGACATGCCATGTACTGACTATGAGCATCATCCAGGCCGGAAGGGCACGGCATTAGAATTCTAAAACAGAATACAAAATAACACCTCGTGGTTGTTATAATGTCGTTATTTGCACATTTTTTGTATGTTTTAAAAGTATATTCGCACGAGTTTTGGATCATTGATTTTTATAATGTGATGATTATACTCAAAAAATTTGCTTGCTAAACTAACGCATGTAACTGTTCAAAGTGAACACGTAAGGTCGGGAAAATCTTGCCACGACATTTTGCTACTCGTTAAGGCGTGTTCCTTATTTGCATAAAATCTCACATGTCTGTTATAATATTATGCATGTATTCCTGTTCCTGCTCGGAAAAGTCGCTCGATCACGAAAACACGTTCAGTCTCCTTCCATTTAAACTTGTAAACTCGGCATGTATTTATCAATAAATGAGACGCACATTCTCTGAAAAGCAGAGCAGCATGAACTTGTATTTGTGTGTAATGTCAGCAACCGTTAACCTCCACAAGTAAAAAAAACGTAGCCGCAGTAATCTCTAATTTTAATCAGCATCAGTTCGAAGCGGCGGACTCAGACAGGAAAATCTTATTATCATGCAAAATTTGTGAGCGCTGCATGGGCAAGTTTACTCTCATACATTCAAGCAAATTGGTGATGACATTGATGGGACGAATTATTTTATCCCTTGATGACAGTTCGATGGAAACAAGGCTCATGAAACGCGAAGAGTTATGTATCACCCTAACCTCATTAACTTTCGAGACGAGTAGTCGCGTAGCTTTCCAAGAAGAGGAGCGCGAACAATAGCTATTTTCTTACGGAAACGTGTTGACGTTTCGTTAATCATGACGAAACTAAGTTTGAAAGTTCATTACTTGCATGGTTCAATTTTATATAGAGTTGTGTGCTAAGTGATCGTATAAATATAATATATTGAGCATGGATGATAAAACTGCATGTAGTACGTTTTTGTTTGTCTAAACTTACCCTCTTTTGCTCTCATCTCGTTAATTGGAGTGACAAAACTAGTGTGTGTTCAATACCTAAGGTTTAAAAAATAATATTTTTTCAGCTTAGGCTTATAATACATAGCCGCTCTTTCGATACTTGATCTTGCTATCATCACCTTCAAGTTGTAATGGTTTAAACGAGTGAATCAAGAAGAAAGTAACTACATCAGGAAGCGGTAATATATAATATAGAAAAAGCTCTTTGTGAAACTGGAAGCCGTTGCTCTAGTCTGTGTCACGGCACAGCCCAAGAATAAACTGTTAAAGGAGCGATAGCAATTTTATCCCTTGTATAATGCATCTGCTTGCGTTCAGCAAATAATCTTGTGCATAAATCTTTGTCAAGTTAGATTATGCTCGAGCTTCTTTGTTCCGCTGCGCATTTGAAGACACCATATTCGCGAGAGATTCTTTTCTTACCTGCCACTTCCATTACAGAAACATTTATACGTATAAAATATGTAGAGCAATATGAATTCTCGCCAATTCAGTGCTCATCTCGTGTTGCTCGCTTTCATTCACGCAAGTAATAGCTTTCTATGAGTTTGATTGAAGTACTATATCGGTATAGTAAATGCATGCTGCACGGTATAAAACGATTCGCCACAAAGGGATATAAATATTAGGATCGACCTTTTTATCTTAATATCTTCATATTACAAAAAATGATCAAATAAGTACGTATGCGCCCGGTAAAGTGGATGGTGGAAGTGTTGTTCAGCCCTTAAGTTCGGTTTATTTTTCCTCTCGAGGCTTGCTCAAATAATATAATACGTTTTTTCCCATTTTCTTTTTTCAGGCCTTGGAACGATGAGCATCAGTAATTCAATCGGATCTAATACATTCGATATTCTCATATGCTTGGGTCTGCCTTGGCTAATAAAAGGGAGCATCATAGCGTCCGAGCCGGTCAACTATATCCAAATAAATTCTGGAGGCTTAGAGTACTCTGCAATAACTCTTTTGGTAACTTTAGCCATGTTATATGCCATATTTGCATGCAACCACTTTTATCTGGACCGGAAGGTTGGAGTTACTGCGTTGCTTTTGTACTGTGTTTCTCGTGTTTGCGTCAATGTTTGAAATGAATGTGTTTCACTGTGAATTTACCAGCCTGTGATACTGAATACTAAAAATGCTAACCAAAAATGTGTATAATATTAAATATGACTGAAACTATACAACTAGCAATATATATGTTAGAGCAAAGTATTTTTGAGTAATTTAGATTAGATACTTGTGTATTAATAATGTTAATTTATATGTACGTATGTATATTATTCATTGTTGAATAAAGTAAGTCCACTTTTAGAGCAGTTTGTGTCAAACTGATAATAAAGTTAATCTTAATCCCACTTAATTCATTAAACTTTATTGCTTCTCACATCATCTCACATTTCCAATCTTTGCAAAGTAATCATTAATTCCAGAGCATAAAATATGGTCTGTTTTCATGCACTTGACAAATTCTACTTTTACCTCATTACTTCCAAAGCATTATTTCATTCTTGAGAAGTATCAAGCGACGACTTTTTCTCCCACCAACACCATCAGTCCCATTCTTTTTTGCAATCTGCACACTATCCTCTTTCACTTTTCCTTGTGCAATAACGCGGAGAAATTTCTGAAAAGTGTCTATTTTTGACCACCCAAGCCATAGTGAATTCTATAAAAGTAGCTTTCAGATTCTGAGATTCTCGCGTTATTTGCACAAGGAAAAGTGAAAGAGGCATAGCTGTGCAGATTGGCAAAAAAGAATGGCGACTGATGGTGTTGGTGGAGAAAAAGTCGTCGCTTGATACTTCTCAAGAATGAAATAATGCTTTGGAAGTAATGAGGTAAAAGTGGCATTGTAAAGTGCATGAAAACAGGCCATAATTTTATGCTCTGGAATTAATTGATTACTTTTGCAAAGATTGGAATGTGAGATGATGTGAGAAGCCAATAAAGTTTTAATGAATTAAGTGGGCATTAAGATTAACTTTATTATTCAGTTGACACAAACTGCTCTAAAAGTGGACTTACTTTATTCAACAATGAATATATACATACGTACATATAAATTAACATTATTAATACACAAGTATCTAATCTAAATTACTCAAAAATACTTTTGCTCTAACATATATATTGCTAGTTGTATAGTTTCAGTCATATTTAATATTATACACATTTTTTGGTTAGCATTTTTAGTATTTCAGTATCACAGGCTGGTAAATTCACAGTGAAAAACACATTCATTTCAAACATTGACGCAAACACGAGGAAACAACAGTACAAAAGCAACGCAGTAACTCCAACCTTCCGGTCCAGATAAAAGTGGTTGCATGCAAATATGGCATATAACATGGCTAAAGTTACCAAAAGAGTTATTGCAGAGTACTCTAAGCCTCCAGAATTTATTTGGATATAGTTGACCGGCTCGGACGCTATGATGCTCCCTTTTATTAGCCAAGGCAGACCCAAGCATATAGAGATATCGAATGTATTAGATCCGATTGAATTACTGATGCTCATCGTTCCAAGGCCTGAAAAAAGAAAATGGGAAAAAACGTATTATATTATTTGAGCAAGCCTCGAGAGGAAAAATAAACCGAACTTAAGGGCTGAACAACACTTCCACCATCCACTTTACCAGGCGCCATACGTACTTATTTGATCATTTTTTGTAATATGAAGATATTAAGATAAAAAGGTCGATCCTAATATTTATATCCCTTTGTGGCGAATCGTTTTATACCGTGCAGCATGCATTACTATACCGATATAGTACTTCAATCAAACTCAATAGAAAGCTATTACTTGCGTGAATGAAAGCGAGCAACACGAGATGAGCACTGAATTGGCGAGAATTCATATTGCTCTACATATTTTATACGTATAAATGTTTCTGTAATGGAAGTGGCAGGTAGAAAAGAATCTCTCGCCGAATATGGTGTCTTCAAATGCGCAGCGGAACAAAGAAGCTCGAGCATAATCTAACTTGACAAAGATTTATGCACAAGATTATTTGCTGAACGCAAGCAGATGCATTATACAAGGATAAAATTGCTATCGCTCCTTTAACAGTTTATTCTTGGGCTGTGCCGTGACACAGACTAGAGCAACGGCTTCCAGTTTCACAAAGAGCTTTTTCTATATTATATATTACCGCTTCCTGATGTAGTTACTTTCTTCTTGATTCACTCGTTTAAACCATTACAACTTGAAGGTGATGATAGCAAGATCAAGTATCGAAAGAGCGGCTATGTATTATAAGCCTAAGCTGAAAAATATTATTTTTTAAACCTTAGGTTATTGAACACACACTAGTTTTTGTCACTCCAATTAACGAGATGAGAGCAAAAAGAGGGTAAGTTTAGACAAACAAAAACGTACTACATGCAGTTTTATCATCCATGCTCAATATATTATTATACGATCACTTAGCACACAACTCTATATAAAATTGAACCATGCAAGTAATGAACTTTCAAACTTAGTTTTCGTCATGATTAACGAAACGTCAACACGTTTCCGTAAGAAATAGCTATTGTTCGCGCTCCTCTTCTTGGGAAGCTACGCGACTACTCGTCTCGAAAGTTAATGAGGTTAGGGTGATACATAACTCTTCGCGTTTCATGAGCCTTGTTTCCATCGAACTGTCATCAGGGATAAAATAATTCGGGTCCCATCAATGTCATCACCAATTTGCTTGAATGTATGAGAGTAAACTTGCCCATTGCAGCGCTCACAAATTTTGCATGATAATAAGATTTTCCTGTCTGAGTCGCGCCGCTTCGAACTGATGCTGATTAAAATTAGAGGATTACTGCGGCTACGTTTTTTTTACTTGGTGGAGGTTAACGGTTGCTGACATTACACACCAAATACAAGTTCATGCTGCTCTGCTTTTCAGAGAATGTGCGTCTCATTTATTGATAAAAATACATGCGAGTTTACAAGTTTAAAATGGAAGGAGACTGAACGTGTTTTTCGTGATCGAGCGACTTTTCCGAGCAGGAACAGGAATACATGCATAATATTATAACAGACATGTGAGATTTTATGCAAATAAGGAACACGCCTTAACGAGTAGCAAAATGTCGTGGCAAGATTTTCCCGACCTTACGTGTTCACTTTGAACAGTTACATGCGTTAGTTTAGCAAGCAAATTTTTTGAGTATAATCATCACATTATAAAAATCAATTGATCCAAAACTCGTGCGAATATACTTTTAAAACATACAAAAAATGTGCAAATAACGACATTATAACAACCACGAGGTGTTATTTTGTATTCTGTTTTAGAATTCTAATGCCGTGCCCTCCGGCCTGGATGATGCTCATAGTCAGTACATGGCATGTCGTACTACCATCGGATTACATCCAGATCATCGTCAACCAGGTGTACATAAAAACGGTGTTGAAATGAAATCGAGTGAATATATTTAAACATGCGGTCTTTAAAACTACTAGAGCTTTAGTCTCTGAGCCCCAATATATTAATATAGATGTGGAAATAATACGACTGGAGAAAGGCGAGTGAAGCGTGAAAAGTTGGATTGGGTTTATCGCTTTCACTGTTGTTTTACCTTCACTCTCTCTAAAGCACGGTCTTTTGGAAAGGTTTTGCTGCTTGTAGCATCACCTTGCAGAAGAATCTTTTGCGTTGCTCTAATGACAGACGTATCATGTGTTTGAGCCAAAAGAGAATTTCGAATGCTACAAAGTGGATGCAAACAAGGAAGAAAAATTACATTATATGTCGTAAGCATTGTCTTTATACATATTTCCATTCCAACTCTATTGTACCGTCTTTTGCAAGTTTTGATGATAGAAAGGTCTTCTGTTCCACTTGAAAGTTGAGATTTATAATTAGGTGGGGCCCAATTATATTAGTACATGCTTATCTCCAGGCAACAATGTACATAGGGAATTTCATGAGATGAAAAATGCGTAAGACACTGAAATATCAACACCTACTTAGCCTTTGCTCGAATCAATGCAACGAATGATATTGCACGTGAGGCTTGCCAAATTATTCAACATTCCATTCTACCCTCTACACCACGCATTCCCAAGCCTGCGATGTTTGCTCGAAAGTCGATGTCTATATAGATTCACGAAATAATGCCGAGTTTTCAAGCATTGTATCCCATTCTATGTGAGAATGCAACAATTGATACAAAAGTTTATCAAACGCTAATTAATCCCGAGAAATGATGTTTCATGCTTTAATACCTATAATAAACCACAACTGACCATATATCAGCTTGGCTTACAAAAGTATCTACTCCACCCAAAGTCAAAGCTAGCGGAAGTTCTCAATGCAAAATCCTACTTAGCCAAGTTTGAGATTAGATCCCACACGTTTTGAAACTTTCAATGCTTATGAGAAATGAGTACATGAAAATCAATTTTACATTATATATGGAGCTTACGAGTTTTAGACGTAGGCTGTTATTATACTCCGGATTTATAACTTCAACAACAAAACATACACAAAAATGAGTAATGTTGAAATTAGATAAACTGCTAGTTTATGATTGCACATGTTGAGCAAGTTTTCAGTGATCTATCAAAACTAGTGAAAAGAAGGACAACTTTAAGTTGTCAATAAGATCAGAATTTGAAAGGAATTCTGATTTTCTAATCAGATTTCTTTTACACGCTGATCTATGTTATGCCATATATATTACGCGACCAAACTATACACATACTGCAACACAATTTCCTTTAAAGTGCAACAAAAGCTTTAGAGTGAAAGCGCATTACGTCTATAATGCCAATACATTGAGATTAGTCGAATTATAAGAAAAGATAGAAGTCTCTACAGTGTATTGTTTCCTTTTACCAAAACACGCAATTTTACATAAATCACTAGAAGGAGATCAAAACGCGCATATTTACATAATCGGGTATTACTAAACGACTATTTGTTGCATTCATTTTTTGTTTGTCGCATGACTAATAAAGCTTTTTCAGATCGTTTCATAAGCTTGCCTTACAAGCGAGGAACTCAAATCTACTACGTAAAAATATTTCCACACACCTCAGTGCGTTGTTGACATCATATAAAACATATTGCGGCCAACATTGTATTGTCAGGAAGCGTAGATGATAAAAACACTTTGTACCTTAACAGTCAGGAAGTATAATTTGTGAAGATTGCATTGTGAAATGGAAAGGTGTGATCGTCAGAATTTTTTAAACTTTCAGTTTACTAAACTTACAAGGCACATACATAGTATGGTAGGAATATATAGTACATTGATGAAAGTAAACATCATCTGCAGCCCAAAATGACTGGGGTGGCCATCATCTTGGCAAAAGATATGATAATAATCCGCAAAAATGTTGTTGACTCACCTTGACGTGCAACTATTATGCTGGAGACAGCTTCTGGAATGCTGGTACCAGCGGCAATAAACGTCAGTCCCATCACACTGTCCGAATTGATAAAGTGTGCCCTAAGAAATGCAAAAAGAAAAGATGATGCAATACCGGGTAATGTTCTATTGTAAACTTTCAGATAATGTAAGTAATGCGGCTTCTTTTTCGTGACATGCTTTCACTACAACACCAATTTTGTGTAACGTGTTGAATAACTTTCTTCAAATACATTGCTAGTTTATAAGCACACACATTCCAAGTTCTAACAAGAATTCACATGACATAAACTACACTATCTGATGGACCCATCCAAACCATATTTTGGTTCGTTGATACTGGTTATTCTTATGAACCTTCTCATTTCGTCACAAATTGGGATATAAGGAGGGCAGAAAGAAAATTTGAATCAGGGCGCAAAGGCTCCTGTTTTCATTTCTCATTTCAGTCGTGACACTTGCTTTCTAAATATGCCCGATAGTTCCAGATATATCAAACAAAGTAAGCTATGCTAATTTCCCTCTTTCTATTCCTATGTATATAAATTCATTCCTAAAAACGCGACAATAGGACTGCTTCTTATAACGAATTCGCAGCATTCAAGCATATAAATGCCTGGAAGCACTGCATTCACAAAGACGTTTTCCTAACAGTGTGAAAACCATGCGACGTAATCATCTTGTTGAAGCACCCCACGATAAAATTAGTTTCACTGTCAGCTAAAAGACTAGAACGAAAACAAATGGAAAAATACAGTCCTTACCCGGAAGGTCATTGGCGTATGACGCCATTTGTAAGAATAAGCCCGTACGAAAAAATTTCACCCCGCATTCTTTTAAGTTTGAAACTATCTTTCATGCTATTATTGGGCTGTCTTCCCAGGAAGATGAAATCCAAACCATGTCAGCTTCTTCACGGTTGAAAATTTAGCACATGCCGCCTGGCTTAGCCATTAAACGTATTTTGATAAGCCATTGCAAAAACTCAGCCATAATTGCTGCAGGTATGTTTTGATAGTGGAATGGCCAGAAAAGTTCTCTAAAATAATATTCGTATATACTTCTAACACCAAAACCGGGAGATTCAGTTACCGTTTTAGGGCAAAGCTAGTTTCAGTAGATAGTTTAACATACTATAACTGTCATCAACACGCAAACCACATACGACTAATAGAGCAGATCCAGGACAATGACCACATCAAAAACGTTCATGGGCAACAACCGTCTCTGCTTCTATCCGGCAGTCTGCGAACAGTGATCAGACACGCAATCTGGCTGGCGCCAACTCACATCCTAATGCAAGCAGCACTATTCGCCAAACCTGTTACTCATAAGGTAGCTCGGCATAAGCTCCCATTCAGGCCTTGAAAAAATGAAAATGTCGAAAACTTGGTTTTACAAAACTTCTTCGAAATTTACACGCAGTGCCAAACTTATAAGCTGTATGTAAAAGTTACTACACTTGCCATACTTATGAAACAGTTATATCATATATGCAAGCCTAAAAGAAACCAATCATCAGACTCTCACGCAGGATTGGAATATTGAATACTTATCAAGTCATTACAATATATTAACGCACGCGCCCGGCAGCATGCTTTTCCAATAAGTTTTGCCCACATTTTACACAGCCTCTCGATAAACATCAGTTCATCGATTAAAACCTAAGCATGAACAAGCATTAAAAACGAGCTTTTACCTTATAGATACTGGGCTTGTTTTGTCGAGAGCAGAATTAACGTAGCCTAATCCAACTCAAACTTTCTAACGCCTTTCTCCAATTTTTTATTTTTGCACAGTCCAGTCATGTAGTCCAACCTTGTTGAGATATATTTGACAGAGAAGCACGTAAGGTGAGCGAGCATGATAACCTGATCAGAATCAACAAAAACACCTTATCGGATCATGAAATTCAGTCTTTACCGTCAGCAATCAAAACTCACTTTATTCTTCTGCTTAAACCCCTAGTTCGGTCGCATTTTATCTCATACACGATTCTTTACCTAATTTCCATATCCGCGTTTGAGATGGCTACCACTCATATTGTATAGAGAAATTAAAGCGACAACACAAAATGAAAGCTGCTATCTGCTTAATATTTGGAATACGAGAACATATTTATGAATGAACATCAAGCTCGTAAATGAAGAAACCAGAAAAAAACACGCTAGCTTGATTCGCAAGCAAGCTTCCCACATTGTCTATTAACAGCTTCCTAAAATTTATATTGGGAGATTAGACTATACGTATGTTAAGCATTTTTCTGCCGCAGTTCTTCAACCAGATCCCTAACCGGATTTTATGCTAAGAAAGACATGTCAATTGCAAAAACCTTGCTTCCTACATTTCGCGAACAAGCCTTGTATAAAATTGTCGCTGAGTATATAAATATTGTATACATATTCGCGGCATGCCTGCCTGTTAAGTATATACCACGTGGTAGTCGGCATGCACAATGCAGCCTTCACCTATTCACAACACATTTCACCCATCTTCTTTACTTATCCATCCGAATAGTAATAAATCTAGACACTAAAAATGGACTTTTGAAATGGGAGGAAAACTCGAGAAAATGCAGCCTGTGCTACTCAAACTTCTCCGAGATGGAGCATCGATTCAATTTTTTATCTTTCGCACTATCGTCACCACATACACTCACAATCCACACGTCAGAAACATTCAATTTTCTTTCTCTAGCACTTTATATTCACAAAATGTTTATCACAGCTGTATATATATTATGGGGCGTAGTCCCGATACCCCTGTAGAACATAAACTGTAACTTTTTCTTTTAACTTTCACTCCTTTGAAAAAAGAGCATATGCCATTAGAAAGTCTTCTTGATATTTCCATATCACTAGTTCCATCTAAAGAAATGCTTTGGATCTGTAGACAAATAGTTGGGAATTTGCACAATCAAGCGGCATGTTATGGACACCGCATTTTCACTCTATCTAAAATGCTCGCGTAAATATTTTTAATTGCGCCGATCCATATGCTCCCAAACATTAGTTCACAACTATTTACAAATAAATTCTGCGAAATGCAGTAAAATACCATTTACGACCAAAACATTCACAGTTCTGCCATCTAATCCTAGTTAACATGTACACTGATTACTTTTACGGCTATACCGCATACTGATTACTACTCTAGATTCTGCAGTTGTATTAATTTATTTTAGTCCCTTCCTAAAAAGAAGGTACTCTCACATTAAAATTTATATTTAAACATTGAGCTCGATAACCAGTGTATAATATAGAAGATTAATTCTGCGCAACATGGCCTCAACATGACGCGCAATACATGCACATAAGCGCCAACATTAAACTTTTTTGCTTTTCATTGCTCATTGAAATGTATTTTTTACTGGTGATGTCTTTCAAAAGGAACTATATGTGGCTACATACACCAAACCGCTAAATTTTCAATCACATGAAAATGCGATATGTAAAATATTGCGATCGTTTTGCCTTGCAAACGTAGCTGTGTTGTCTGTTTTATCCTTAACACATCCAATAAACCATAGATTTCTGCCAATCTAGTTATCTTTTGTAAAAAAACGCTGAATATGCCTGCTAAATTCCGATTATGACCAAAACTATAATGATCAGTTTATTGCCTCAACCATTTGAGCATTCAACAGATAGCCTCAAGTAATCGCAAAATCTGCATTTCCTAAATAAATGGAAGTATTGTACCATACAGTGACAAGTACCTGGCCTCTGCGTACAAAAGGAGCATGCTGCTAAGCTGCATTGTTTTGTTGTGAATTATTACATTCTCTAAAAGACAATTCACGCTTGCAGTGTTTTGTGATGCTTGCCATTTTCATTCATCAATTTTCTCCAAACGCAATACTGCCCACAGTTGCGACACACCATGCCACAAGAAAAATGAATATTTTTCGGCGCACTTTTAACGCCCTCTCGTTTTCTAAGAAATGGCGATCCGCAAGTACCCGTAACAATATATAAAACTAACTTACTCGCAGCTATCTTACTAAAAACGATAGACTTTAATGCGCTCGACCGCATAAGCGTCACCAAACTAGCGTTTTGCTTCTGCTTTGACAAGTTTTATGCTATTGCTTACCGTACTTTGCTGATCCCCATTATCTTGGAAACGCACCGAGCGTGCGATAAAGCGTGGCAGCCCAGAAAAATTATCATTTTTCTTGCTGGCATGGTGATGTATTCAACTCGTGCGGGCAGATCTGCTGTTGCTCGATTGAAATTCGCATGATGCCAAATCACATCACAAAAACACCTTCAACTGCTGAATTTTAGTCTTATTTTTAGAGATAATGCTTAATAATTCACTACAAAAACAATCACTTAAAACCCCAAGCATTGCCTACCTTGACCAGACCGGAGTATCTGTTCTGATTAGGTCGATCACTTCATTTTATTTAGGAAATCAGATTTCGGCATACTTTGATGCTTCAAATGCTTTGAATGCTCGAAATCTTGAAGCCAATAAACCTATCATTAAGTTTTGGTATCATATCGGATTTACAGCATATCAGCGTTTTACAAAAATGATAACTAGATCTGGCAGAAACTATGCTTAATGTGGACGTGTTAATCGGATAAAACACACCACAGCCGTATTGCAAAGGGACTAAAAACGACCTCCATATTTTACAATCCATTCTGCTGATGAAAATTTACGCAGCTGCGTTGTATGTATACCCTACCATTATATTCCTTTTGGACAAAGACACACCAGTAAAAAAAACATTTTCAATTTTTATGACATGCAAACAAAAAGTTTATTCAGGCCTTTGTGCCTGCTATGGCGTATCATGTTTTGCAGCCTATGTTCCATGCAATTTAATCTTTCTTAATATATACAACTTATGGTATCGCAGCTCATGTTTAAAAATAACATCTTAATGTTAGAGGAGTACCTTCTGTTTTTAGCAAGGTGCTACAATAAAATTAATCAAACATCAGAATCTATGAGTAGTATCAGTATCGACGTATAGCCGTAAAATAATCTACGCTACATGTTAACAGATTAGATCAGAATATCTGCTGAATTTTGCCGCTAAATGTTATTTTTATCATTTTCGCAGAATTTATTTGCTAAAAGTTGCCTAATGTTGTGAGCCAAGGATCCAATAAAATTATTACGCGGTATAGCTATTTTAATCCAGATGATGAAATCGCCGTGTTCCATAACTGCCCCCTTAACAAGTCTAAAAATATTCCCCCAACTTTTGTCTACAATCCATAGCATTCTTTTGCATGGCAACTAGTGATATGCAATCTATCTCAAGCAAACTTTCTAATCATCATCTCTTTTCAACAGGGCACGTGAATGTTAAAGCAAAGTTAAATGTTTTATTTTATTGCTTCTGACAGAGCGTATCGTGACTACGCCAATATATATACTTTGTGTCATAAACATTGTAATAAAAAGCTTGTCATGAGATAAGGAAAAATTGAAGCGTTTCTTCGTCGTAGGCATGTGCAGTGTTATGGTGCCTGCACGCATATCAAGTATAAAAATGCATCAGTCTCGTGATCTCGGTCGGAGAAGGTTGATGGTAGCACAGACCCTGCATTCTACGATTTTACCTCACCCTATTTCAAAGTCCATTTTATGGGGCGTGTCTTAAGATTTAATTACTTTCGGTTAGCATGGAAATAGAATAGAAGCGATTGGGTGAAATGTCGTTGTGAAATAGCGTGATGGCTGCATTTCATTTCGACTACACGTGTATAAGCTAACCACTGGGCAGGCATTCCCATAGTTCTGATACATATTTATTATTACTCACAACACATTTATACAAGCGGCTTTAGTGCCAAAATGTAAGCGGCAAGCAGGTTTTTGCAATTTGACATGTCTCTTCTTCTACAAAAATCCGCTATGGCATCTGGCTGTTGCCAAACTCGCAGAAAGCTAACATAACGTAATATCTAATCTCCAATATAATTATAGAGCAGCTTTATGAGAAATGTGGGAGGCTTAACTGGCCGAAATCCAACTTACGCTGTTTTTCCGCCGTTCTTCTATTTACGGACTATTGCATGTTCTTCATATATTTATCTCGGTATATTCCAAAATATCTTATTAGCAGAATACAGCTTATCATTTTGTGGCGATGAGGGCATGGGCTGTCCTTAATTCTCTATACAATACTGCAGCAATCTCAACCGGTATGAATTTAAGTAAAAGAATACTGTATGAGCATATAAATGCGAAACCACAGCGGTTGCTAGTAAGCAAAAGTTGTTTTGATTCTGACTGCGTAAAGACCTGATATTTCTATGCATCCGCATAGGGTGATAATTTTGTTCTTGATTCTGATTCAGGCTAATGCATCATCCTCAACTTACGTGCTTACTCCATGTCAAAACATAGATACTCAACAAGCGTTGGGACTACATGAACTGGACTGTCAAATAAAAATTGGAGCTAAAGCCGGGATATAGAAAGCTAGGAGTTGGCGCATCTAGGCCCTTACGTATATTCTGCTCTGACAACAAAAGCCCGTATCTAATAAGCTTGTAAAGCCTCGTTTAAATGCTTGTCATGGCAGCGTTTTAATTCTGATGAACGCATGTTATGCAGGAGCTGTGTAACAATGTGCGCGCAAAAACTTATTGAAACATGGCATCTCCTCCTTCGCTTAATTATTAGTAATCCTGCATAAGCTTATCATGATTCCATCCATGCTTGCAGAGTCTTGCATGACATTTGGTTACTATTGGCTTCATTAATATATAACTGTTATCAAGTATCAAGCTAGTACTTTTTACATACAAGTGCTTATAAAGTTGTTGCGCCACTCGTGTAATTTCCTAAGAAGTTTTTGTAAAAACCAGTTTTCGACTTTCATTTTTCAGTCTGAATGCCGAGCCTTATCGGGACTACCTTATGAGACGGTCTTCATAGCTCTTGCTTGCAAATGGATTGTGCAGCTTGCCAGCCAGATTCGTTCTATGACCGATTCACTGTGTCCTCCAGTACTGCCGCGGTAAGAAAAGCATGAGACGGTTGTTCCCCATAAACGTTTTTTGATGTGCATTGTCTAGCGCTTGCTCTATTTGTCGTATCGCTGGTATTACGTTCGGTTGTCATGCGCAACAGTTATTAGGTATGTAAAACTACTACTTAAACTAACTTTCCTTAAAACCGCGGTTACCTGAATCTCCCGTCGTTTGGTGGTTAAAGAAGTATATACGAATAATTATTATTAGAAACTTATCTCATTCACTTATCAAAAACATAACTCTAGCCAATTAGCGCTCTAGAGGTTTTGCCATGCCTTCATAAATACGTTTTAATAGCAGCCACCAATGGTCCGCAAATTTTCAACAGTGCCGGAAGACCCTGGACATGTCGTTATTTGTATTACATCTCCTGGAAGACACAACTAATACATGAAGATAGTTTCAACCTTATAACGGCAATTGCCGCGGGCTCGCTTGATTTTTGCGTACTATTCCTTTTACTAATGGCCACCAATGCCGGCCTTATCCGTAATCACTGTATTTAGTTTCTATTTTTATCTCTTTCTAAGTCTTTTCGACATTGTCTTAAACTAATTTATCGTTGCTGCGATGCTTCACAAGATCATAATGATTCGCCTAGCATTGTTTTTCACACTGATTAGCACAAACTCTTGTGATGCAAGTTGCTTCCAAGGCCATTTATATTGCATTGAATACTCGATATCGTTATATAGAATGCATAACTTTCGTCGGTATTTTTAGGAAATTTGCATTATAATACATATGGAATAGCGAAATAGGAATCATGCATCTTACTTTGTTTGATTTATATTCTGAAATCGTATCGCATATTTTAGAAAAGCAGCTTGTCAACAGACTGCAGAAATTGAGAAAAGACAGGGTCACTTTCCCTGATCACATTTTCTTCTGCCTTTCCTTAATATCCAAGTTTGTGAACGCAATCGAGAGCGTATCATAGACATAAACCAGTATATCAACGAACAAACCCAATTTATGGTTGGATGGGTCCATCAATGCATAGTGCTAGTTTGTCATGTAGGTTTCTGTTAGAACTTGGAATGTGGGATGGTGTGCTTAATTAAACTAGCAATGTATTTTCGAAGAAAGCTTATTCACACGTTACACAAAATTGCGTGTTGTAGTGCAAAGCATGTCACGAGAAAAGCATAGCCTACTTAACATTATCTGAACGACGAGTTATACATAGAACATTACCCCGGCTCATTGCTATCATCTTTTCTTTTTTGCATATTCTCTAGGCACACTTTTATCATATTTCCGGACATGGCTTGATGGCGGCACTTGACGTTTATCTTGCCGCTGGCTACAGCATTCAGAAGCTGCTCCTCCAGCATAATAGTCTTGCACGTACAAAGCGTTGACGGGAGGGTATCGGGGCCAACAGACGGGCAAGTCAACTAACATTTTTTCGCTCGATTATTCATATACTTTCCAAGGCATGCCCAATGCCACCCCAGTCATTTGGCTGCCAGATGTATTGCTTTACTTTCATCAATGTACTATATATTCCACCCATACTATGTATGTAGCCTTGGTATCTAGTAATAACTGAAAGTTTTTAAAAAATTCTGACGCATACACACCTTTCCATTTCACCAATGCCAATCTTCACAAATTATACTTCCTAAGACTTTACTGGACATAATGTGTTTTATATCATTACTACGCTTCCTGCACAATAACAAGTATGATGCACGGCCAATATGTTTATAAATGATGTCAACAAAACGACTGAAGGGTGGTCGCTGAATATCTTTTTACGTAAGTAGATTTGATGTTCCTTCGCTTAGTAAGGGCAAGCCTTATGAAACGCCATCTGAAAAAGCTTTATTTATACGTCATTGCGACAAACAAAAAATGAATGCCCCAACAATAGTCGCTTTAGCTAATACCGATTATGCTAAAATATGCGCGTTGATCTCCTTCTTAGTGATTTATGTAAATATGCATCTCGTGTTATGGTAAAAGGAAAACCAATGACACTGCGCTACAGCCAGACATTCTTATACTTTTCTATATAAAATATCGCACTAATACTCAATGTATTCGCATTATAGCACGTATCGCCTTCACTTCTAATTTGCTTTTGTTGCAACTCTTAAATAGAAAATTTGTGCTTGCATGTATGCTGTACTAGTTGTCGCGTAATATATAGCATAACATAGATCAGCGTGTTAAGAAACTCTTGATTTAGAAATACAGAATTCTTCAATATCTGATCTTATATGACTAACTTAATGGTTGTCCTTCTTTTTCACTTACTTTGATACGCATCACTGAAATACTTGTCTAACATTGTGCAATCTATAACTAGCAGTTTATCTTTATTTCATACATTACTCATTTTGCTGCCTATTGTTTATGTTTGTTTTGAAGCTTATAAATAATTTCGGCCAGTATAATAAACTAGCCTACGTCTAAAACTCGTTAAGCATCATATATAATGTAAAATGATTAATACTAATGTAGCTCATTTCTCTAACATTGAAAAGTATTTCAAACGTGTGCGGCATCATCATCTCAAACTTCTAAGTAGGGCAATTTTGCCATTCTTGAGAACATTCCGTACTTTGACTTTTTGCAGTGCGAGTAGCATACTCTTGTACTTGCCAACGCTGCATATAGGTAGTTGATGTATTCATAGCGTATTTATAGAACTAGAAAACATCATTTCTCTCTGCCGCATTCAATTACGTTGATCAAACCTTTTGCCTATCAATTGTATCATTCCAACTATAGAATGGACTACATGCTTGAAAATTAACTCAGCATTATTTCGCTGAATCTATATATGACATCGACTTTAGACAACATCCGCAGCTTGCGCGATATTGCTGCTCCGTGTGCGTAGAGGATAGAATGGAATCTTTGAATAATATTTGCAACTCTACGACTCGCGCAATATCATTCGTTGCATTTTGATTCGCTAGCAAAGCATAAATAGCTCGTGTTGATATTTCACACGTGCTCCTACGCATTCATCTCATTGAATAAAATTCCCATTGTAAACATTGTTCTGCAT
>LJIJ01002851.1:0-23163 GCA_001718145.1 Orchesella cincta
CCCCCCATTCCGGCGTTTTCGCCCTTGAGCGACAGAAACCAGTTGAGTTTGGGCAAAAATATTCCAAACTCTTGACGCTCCAGAAATTGTTCCACAAGTACTTCCTGCTTTTTCACGCCTAGAGCAGCCAATTCTTTGAAAACCTTAGTTCTCTTCCTATATGTAGCAGCTCTGAGGTCGTTCAGTTCTCGGTTGAGCTCATACATCAGCTCGTGCAAGTTGTGTGCCCGAGGTGGAATAGCTGCGCGCTGTTGACGGTAGCTCATGGTGCTTTCATACAGCAATTGTTCCAGTGCAGCAAGCCGGCTTTTCGCAGCAACAATTTTATCAGCATTTCCCACGCCGTCTTTTACCGTTCCGTGTTCTTGTGGTAGGATGGGGTATTCCGTGTAGGCGAATAAAGTGCAACGTCTCCAAGGCGGGGAACAGGACAAGAAAGCTCGAGATCATTATGTCGTCGCTTCTATCATCTCTTGGCGAATATGGTACTTCTAGAGTCCTCAGCTTTGGAAAAGGAGTTCGAATGATTCGTGGAGGCATGATTTCTTTAAATTCGTCATCCCTGACCTTCAATGCATTCCAGGCTACGTCCAAACGGAGGTGCATAAGAGTGCTGCGACACTGACCAATGTAGTTGGTCACGTCCTGAATGTTGCAATCAAAGGACAAAGATGTCATAGCTAATGACATTCGCTGAAGTTGGGACAACTCACTATCACGGATAAATATCCGGTTGGGATTATTTACTTGCAGTTCCTTGAGGTTTCTAAAAGCTTCATCCGATGTGGTAGCGATAGATAGCGTTCTTTTCTTGGGGAACGAATAAAAATACTGAATTCCTCGCTGAAGTGCTGGAAGCGGCTCTGAAGTTTCTAGGCTCAAATGCAAAAGTTGATCTGCATACGACACAATTAGCCAGAGGTACAAAATGTGGGTAATTACATCCAGCCTCCCAGGTTCATCTTCATTACCCCTATGTCGGGTGTTATTGCTCCTAAAGACCCACTTGTTCCACACGACCTTTAAGGTCGTGAAATTCGGCAGGGCTGGCGGCGCGGGAAAACAAGGCTTGGCTTAATGATTTCATCATCAAAGTAGACCGTATCGAGTCGAAGAACTTTCAAGGAAGAGAGTGAGCTAAGGAGAGTAATAACAGAATTCATCCCAGGAATGACCACATCTTGAAGTCCTGAGTTGGTGAGGTAGCCTCCTGATGTAGCCATGAAGTTAGCAAGGCCATCCTCTGGACGTCGTTGACTGACTGCCGGGAAAAAGTGGGAGTTCCACCTCCCTTTCCACAAAAAGAGGGAATTGGACGGAAACGGATTACGATCCCCAGGTATCATTGTGGGACAGGTACTAAAGTGATCCTCTCTAGTGCTGCGATCGCGGGATGAATCTTCATGACAGGAAACATGGCAGTTGACAGACCTTCTTTTGGAGGAGAGAGCCGATGATGTCCTTCCACTGGGAATTCACGCGACGGTAGCCCAGAATGTTGTTCCTGGGTTCATTCCTCGTCAGGTGTTCCAAAATGATGGTCACCACCTGAAAAATTAGTTTGTCGTTTGTATTCTTATGGTAAATATGTCAACATTCTCTTTCATACATTAAACTAACTTTAAATCGCAAGTATCACAACTAGAAATGACTTGCTTCTGGAGGAAGATCTTCCATCGACTTTCTGGGTTGCGGAGAGGCTTCTTCTCTCTTATCCAAGTTCAGGTTCGTCCCAGCAGCTCCTGAAGCTTTACGCTTTGACCTCCTAGGCATTGTGTTTGATGCTCTACACAAGATTCGAATCGGCAATCAAGTCTGAATAGAAAGTAACACACACAATTGTAAATTCAACTCCAAAACAATGCAGAAATAACGAAAACAACAATTAATGATGACAACCGGCAACTCACCGACGACAACTTCTCGTTTCACCTTCGACAAGACACAGAATATTGCCCTAACAGCACCACTTGCAACGAATTGTGAATTGCCCGTCACCTCCTGTCGAAATCCAATTAGCTGCCAACTATTTCAACAGTTTAACTTTATTAAAAGAACAGCAAGCGGGTCGACAAAAACAGATACGTGTTGTTCCTTGTTCACTCTGTGAAAAGAAAATGCATCGTGTGCTCTTCTCGCTTTTTTGACCCCGCTTGAATTTCTAGCTTTTCTCAGCCGAACAATCCACGCTCTCTGACTCGATACGGTTGGCTGAGAAGATGAGTTTTTATGTGCGTGCGTCAACTATGAACAAAGAAAAGATTGCTCACACAGCTAATTAACTCTGCCACTGTCTGCCAGCAGTTTTAAATCCTAAATCTGAACGCTATTTTATCTCTGGATTTCGAACAAACAGTTTATGGACTTATGAGTCATAAGGTATGACATATGTACATACATGTATAAAGCATTTAAAAAGCAGAAAAAGCTAAACTCAGGGACAATTATCGTTTTAAAGTAGTTTATTAATCCAACCAGAACCATTACAGTAATTTAAATCAAAAAGTAAACAATCTCATTTCATTCAATAAAATAACCCATTTATCACCGCCACTAATATTAACAATCCAAGTAACTTTAGCAGCTTATAATTACACACTAATGACCAATTTGATAGTGTAAATGAATATGAATGTGCACATTAATCTAACTATAAAGTGAACAAAAAAGAATAAATATGATGATGATAACCATTTTTTCACTACTACCTAAGCTCAGACCACCACTGTCTCCGAAGAATGCAGAGATCCCCATCAGGCTGTCCGCCTGAGCTAACAGAAACCACTTTGAGATTGGGACAGATATTCCAAATTCCTTGACGCTCCAGAAATACTTCCACCACTACATTCGGCTTCTTCACGCCCAGAGTTGCCAATCGTTTGAAAATCTCTGTCCTCTCCTCATAATTAGCGTCCCTGAAGACCCTTCAGTTCATCGTCAAGCTCATCAATCAGTAGCCAGTTCTCGGCTAGAGGAGGAATTGCTGCGCGCTGTTGACGATGGGTCATGGTCTTTCATACATCCTTTGTTCCAGCAGTGAGTCCCGTTTTTGCGCAGTCATTTCATCAGCATTTACCACGCGTCATGTACAGTTCCAATTCTTGCTGGGTAGCGTGGAAGCTGTCAAATCGGAGGATGTCCAAAGCGGGACAGGACAAGAAAGCTCGAGATCATTATGTCGTCGATTCTATCATCTCTGGCGAAATTGTATTTCTAAAGTCTTCAGCTTTGGGAGTGGACTTCCAATGAGTGGTGGACGTATTATATATTCAAATTTATCATCGACGACCTTCAAGGTAGCCCAAAGTACGTCCAAACGGAGTTTCTGAAGAGTACTCCGACATTTACATATGAAATTGGTCAGGTCTTGAATGTCAAAGCCAAAATACTCACGATTGCAAGTTATGGAGATTCGCTGAAGTTTAGGCAACTCAGTGTCCCGGATAGTCAACTTGCTGAGATGCTCTGTACTGAGTTCCTTGAGGTTTCTAAAAGCTGCATCCGATGTGCTCGCAATAGAAAGTCTTGATTCCTTGGTTACGCAATAAAAATATTGCGTTCCTCGCTCAAGTGCCGGAAGTTTCACCCCATTTTTCAGGTTCAAGTGCACGAGTTGATCAGCATACGACGAAATCAGCCAAACGTATAAAATATGTCTTTGTTCATCCAGCCTCCCAGGTTCATTACCGCTGGTTCTGGTGTAATACCTACCGCTGCCACACTCGACATTCAATGTTGTAAAATTCGGCAAGGTTGGCGGCGTCGGGAAGACAAGGCTTGACTTGATAATACTAACATCAAAATAGACAGTTACCAAACTAAGAACTTTCAACGAGGAGAGTGAGCTGAGGAGAGTAACAAGAGAATTCATCCCAGGAACGACCACATTTTGAAGCGTCAAGTTGGTGAGGTAGCCTCCAGATTTTGCCATGAAGTTAGCTAATGCCATCCTCTGGATGTCGCTGACGGACTCAGGAAAATAGTGGGGATTAATTCCGTAGCCCTTTCCATAAAGAAGGAGAGAGTTGGAAGGAAATGGGTTTCGATCCGCAGGTAACATTGTGGATGAATGGCGTACGTAAAGTAGATCATCCCTACTGTAAAAATTACGAGGATGGACCCTCATTACTGGAAAAGCTGGAAAGTGACCAGAGGTGATCTTCCTTTCGAGAATCGAGTTGATGATGTCATTCCACTGGGAGTTCACGCGACGGTAGCCCAAAATGTCATTCCTCGATTCATTCCACGTCAGGTGCTCCAAAATGATGGTCACCACCTGAAAAAGTAGTTTGTTACCATTGTTCATTCTCTTTCATTTTTAAAAGACCTACTTCTGGGGGAAGATCTTCCATTGACTTTTTGGGTTGTGGAGAGGCTCCTTCTTCCTTATCCAAGTTCAGGTTCTTCCTAACAGCTGCTGGAACTGTACGCTTTGACCTCCAAGGCATTATATTTGATGCGCAACCCAACAATCGAGCCGACAATCAAGCCTGAATAGAAAGCCACACAAACTAATTAAAAATTTAACTGCAAACATACCAAAAATAATATCAATCAATGACCTCACCAACAACTTTTTGTTTCACTTTCGACAACGCAGAGTATTACAGCACTCTTGGAACTAACTGACCAGAGGTAATGGTCTGCCACCTGTCTAAATCCAACTAACTGATAACTATTTCAATCAACTTTAAATTAAGAAGAGCAAGCGGTCAACAAAACGTGTTCATCCGTTCACTTTGTGCGAAGTGCATTGTGTGCTTTGCTCTCCTATTTTGGCTCTGCTTGAATTTCGCGCTTTTCTCAGTCGGATAATCCATACTCAATGGCTCTATGCGTTTTCGTGAGAAGAGGTGTTTGTGTGTCAACTCTGATAAAGACATGTACTTTTCTTCTGCAGAGTTCAATTTTTAGTGAAACAATCAAAACGAAAGATCATGAATTTTTGCTTTAAAACAATTTTAAAGAAAAGCTCCCTACTCAGATAATACATAGATAGTAAACACACACGAATCGATGACCCGTAACTACTTACGGATTCAAACTTTTATACTAATTAATGGTTTTAGTGTCAAATAATTTTATTTGTAGGCAAATCAACCCTTAATCAAAATTCCAAAGAGTGCTCCACTACATCTCAACCAACTTAATATTGGCATCAACAAAGGTTTCCCATAACATCAGGTACCATCCGTTCTTTTCGAAGGACACCTTACAGCCTGTTCTCCGCCACTTACTTGACCTAGATGACCTGACGGTTGGCATAACTGTATCGAATAGCTTGGATTTTCAGATGCTGTTCCACAATTACATCTTCTCTTTTAAACCCAGAGCTGTCAGTCGCTTGAAAATCTTAAGCCTTCCCCATGCACTGTTGTCGGGTTTTGAAAGCAGCGATTCGATCAACATGTTTGATTTGTTTTCCCGCTTTCATGAATGTATATATAAAACATCCAGCTCATTTGCTGTAGCGATGTTGTAGGTTGACCAGCGATGGAATTTAATAGTCTTTAAGTTGGATACCAGGCAATCAATCTTATGAAAGTTAAGTCATCGCATCTCAGACACAAAGTCAACTTCTAGAGTTCAAAATAAATAAATAAAACACTTAGCAGCTTTCTCTAAGGAACATCTAAAATGGGTACTCACTACCGACAATACGCAAATTATTTCCTTCAAAATCGAGTAGAATTGGATAAGAGTTTCTGCAAAGCTGTTAAGAAATTACACCAATCTGAAATGTACCGTACTGCTGAATATCAATAGAGCTACTCGTTCTAGCAGAAGAAACTTATCAGACAAGATAAAATATAGATTGATAAAGCCATGAAAATTGATTTGTTTCAGATTCTCATAATCCACAATTTCTTTTTCTGATCTCTATATGTGAAAAAGTCTGAATGTCACCTTTCACAATATCAAACTATAGAGTATTAGGTATTATTAGTAATAGATTATTAGCTGTATGTAGTTTAGAAAACCGCAACTATGTTTTCTTTGGTTTATGGTTAATGATGCATAGTACAGCTTCCCAGTTTCATGCATATGAAATTCTGGAGCCGAAATAAATGTTGCTCCCTGCTTCACAGTTTTCGAGCTAACTATTACTCAACCTTATTTTGAAGACGATGAAACAGTCAAACTAGAATTAACACTGCGTTTTACTTTTTAACATTCGAGTGCTTATAAAATTAACCAGTTCAGTCAATAAAAATCTTCATTTTGGCATTTAATTTTCAAACATGATGTTGGCTTAAATGACGAAGCTCCAGAATGAGTTCGTGATGCTGACAACTGTAATTTGAGTAGCAAGTGCCTTTTGGCTAATGGTATTGCTGTGTAATGTGGGACCTTTGTTAATTTTATGAATGTCAGTTTTGACAAAAAAAATTTAAGAATCCAGTATTAAATTTAAAAAACATCACATCTAAAGTATAAATATTAATTGGCTTGGACCACTTGATTACCATTTGTGTGGTTGACATGTAAAGTGCACATTCACTCTTCAATAAAACATTATTGAATTTCATGTCGCGAAGAAATGTGGTGCGGGAACTGGGAACCTTACTTATTTCGTAAAGTGGAGACGAAAACCAGCATTTGAATACTATATACAAGGAGACGGATTACATCACCTACTGAGTGAACTTGAATTATTAAGAATTATGTTCATTTATTACATTTTTATAATGTCAAGCTCTGTTTAATTTATTTATTTATTCTCCTTCACCTATCAATTCATCTACAAGTTTGTAGTCAATGGTGAATGCAAAAAAACCGATGGTACTCTCCGGAATATATTTTATGGAAGTCTTTTGTAATATGGATGTTTGCCCTGGTGGGCTATAACTTTACGGGCGTTCTCACTCAAAATAATATTGATGATTTCCCTGTGGACGGCTTAGTGTGAAAAACGTGGCTTCGTGAACTGTCAAGCCATAATATCAATTATCTCGAATTGGCGTTTTGTTTTTAAGAATTTGTCGCGTATGGAAATTACAGAATTTGAGAGCACATTCCTTACAAAGTCCTTACTTGCTTACAATATAGAATTTACTTCACTTTCAATATGTGTACATACCAAAATGAATTGGTTATTTGGACTATCATTTACTTCAAAACTAGAATTCAGACTGACAACGCAGTCAACATAACGTTGGTAATATATCTTACTCGCCAGTTTTTTATTATGTTGGACAAGTATTTTAAAGTATTCGTGAGAAAAGTTTATTGGGGAAGTAATACAAAAATTAGAATCAGTTACTTCCAAATTATGTTAAATTCAGTAACAATTTGATTATAAGGTAATCGGAATGGGGGTTTCTTCGATTTCATTACATGCCTCACGTTTTCCCATGGTGTTTGTATCTATTTAAATAAATTTTATAGTAATAAAATGTAGTCTATAATCCACTAGAACTTCAATACTACAGTTAAATATTTGAATTGTTGTAATTAAAGGAAACCTTGTTTCAGGCGCAGATACCATTTAAATGCATGAAATTTTCCGGTGTAGAATGTGGTAAACACTAACTATAATGCGTAGCATGACAAATTTTATTGCAAACTCACGTTCAACTTGGAGTAAGCGGTATGAAATGTATTCTGTCCACATAATTTATTTGGTATGCATGAACGTGTGGATGTTTTCATTCACAAGGCATTAACAAGTCGCGTGTCACCAAGGAGCATTTTTACTAAAAGTAATAGGTGTAAAGGAGTTGAAGAAGCATATTCAAACCACATGTGTAGCAGTCATTTGCTCATTTAAAATGCTTTGAACAAGGATAACATGACATCCGAACACAAAATGCCAATAGTCACGAGATTTGAGATAAATGGGACTCCCAACGTCTGCCCGGTTCCTACATAAATTTCTGTTTTAATACGCCCTGCAATTCCTAATGTCAGATCAGTCATTATCCAGCGTTTTTGTTGGAAAGTGTCCTCCTGCTACTCATAGTCAGTATTAAAACATTCATTTTCACCTCTTCCAAGCATATTACAATTTCTTGTTCTGTTTCTAAAAACATTGTGGTAATGTGGAATCCCAACATAAAACCGAAGCCTTTAACCATCGACTCTCTCAAAACTAGTCGAAAGCGAGGGTTCGAAAGCAACCTACGAGGAAGAAAGGTATTTAAATATTAATTAACAAAGTAACCAGGAAATGATGGTATTAATAATATTTTTACATTTAGCTCTCAAACGACAAAATCCCAGAAAACGTCGGACCAATAAAACGTAGTCCAGATCCCAGTTTGAAAAATGGTGACATTCTTCCAATTAACAAGAGGCTGTTCTTTACGCCGGAATTGCTAAACATTCCACTGGAGGATTTGGATCCATTTTATGCTGACAATGAGGTATTATTTAAATTCCTACTCACGCCGGCTCTTCGACATTTAGTATCAGTTTGAATGTGTTCCGTTTTCAGACATTCGTGATAGTCACAGAGAAAAGGATTCTTCAGCGCTTCAGTGCAAAAAATGCTCTCAACATATTTAGCCCACTCAACCCTGTGAGACGAACATGCATTTCTGTTCTCCATCATTGGATTTACCGTTGGTTCATGATAATGACGGCTTTTGTGGACTCTTGTCTTCTGACACATCCTGGCAATCAATATCAACTGATGTGAGTATCTACTTCATATTGAACAACTCACATATTTTAGTGGACATCGTAATCATGTGAACTGTTTTTCCAACTCAAAGCACTTTACTTTTTTGGGGCAACCTACACATTTGACTTTGTGACAAATTTGATCGCAAAAGGACTTGTATTCGGCCAATTTACATTCTTAAGGGACGGCTGGGGCATTGTGGACTTGTTACTTCTTGTACCGTACTTCGTTCCATATATCGGAAGGCATCACTTTCTCTGTGGACTTCGCTTGTTGAAAATTGCTGCACTTATTCCGAGTAGTAACTTTATACTTTTAATAATGCTAAGTTCTGATTATTTACTGCGTCCTTTTGTCTATGAATTCTCTACAGGTTTGAAGACAACAGTGAAAGGAGTATTAAAAACTGTTGCTGATCTCCGTGACATGTTTTTATGGACCTCGTTTATCACGTGGATATTTGCCCTTGTAGGCTTTCAGTTTTATATGGGCGTTTCTACTCAAAAATGTGTTTATGATTTCCCTGAGGACGGCTCCGTTGGTGAAAATCGTGACTTGAATTGGAATGCATGGATCTCAAATAGCTCTAATTGGGATGTTGCTTATAAGCAATATGTCGTATGTGGAAATAATTCAATGGCCAGGTTAGTTTTCATAGTTTTGGTTGTGAAACAGATCAACAGTTAAATTACATGTGTATTTAATTGTTTCTTGTAATTCTAAACCCAAATCGAATATTGTAGGCAATGCCCAAATTATGAAAACTTGACATGCTTGCAAATACATGATCATGATGACAGATTGTACAGCTCTATTAGTTGGGCTTTGCTGTCAACTATGCGTGTAATGTTGCAGGATTCCTGGGATGATATTTATTACAAGGTGAGTAAACTAAATAGTGTTAAACCGATGCAAAGAATAATTCAGGATTGGTGTAAAAATGGCGCTTCCATAACGTCTTTAACAATTTTTTTTTAGATTTTAAAAGCGGGTGGTCCGTGGCACGCACTTTATTTCGTTGTAACACTTTTTCTTGGCTCATTCTTTACACTCAACATGATTTTAGCTGTTGTTTCTAAATCGTACGATGACCTTCAGAAAAAAATTAAACTGGCTGAAAACTTTGAACGTAGCACGAGCAATATTTCTTGTTCCAATCATGGGGATATTGAAGACAACGATATTAATAATCCAGATGAAAGCATCTGCAATGATAAAAATGATGCTGACTTGAACAAATGCTTAGGTAAAGTTGGAAAATGTTTTAATATTTATTATTAATATTCGTAATTTTACTAACAAATTCTTATTTTGTAGATTCATACTGTAAAAATCCCATCAACAATAGTTGGACATGTTTTATCAATCTTATAAATGTTTTTATATTCGATCCCTTCACGGAGTTGATAATGGCAATGGTCACTGTCGGCAACTTAATATTGTTTTCATTGGATCATTTTGGAATAGAAGAAAATCAGCACCTGTATATGAATCTAATGTGGGGATATCAGGTTAGAAGACGATGAAAATAAGAAATTCAGTGACTCCAGCATTCGTGTGCAAACTCATTTCTTTTGTAGATTTTTGGAATCATGTTTGCGTTGGAGTGCCTGCTAAAACTCCTAGCATGTGGCCCAATATCCTTTTTTAAAGATAAATGGAACATATTTGACTTTTGGCAGACGATTTTATTTCTTGTTGAATATAAAATTCAGTATAATACGGTTTGGATGAAGGCTCTAATTAGTCTTCGCTCTGTAAGAATGATAATGTTATTTAACACTAACCTAACCATACATGATGGTCCTAATTATTTTAGTTTTTGTTGACAGCTTCGAATATTTCAAGTGACAAGAATTTGGCCAGCCTTAGATTCCATGTTAACTGGAGTCTTTAGCGCAATGGGAAATGTTAGCGACATGACATTTGTGGCGATTGGCGTAATCTACGTCTTTGGTGTTGCGGGAATTAATTTGTTCGGTGGCAAATTTGGTACAGTTTTACCTATTTTTTGTTGTGTATTTTACACATATTAGTATTTATTTACTATATTAAATAATGTATTAGCAAGAATGCTCTTCAATTCTGCTTACGTACTTTGTAGTCTGACTGAACTGTAAAATATCAAGCGTGTTTCCAAACATTTTCTAACTGGCAATTGAAAAGTTTTTATTGTAAATTTGAAAAACACAATGAGAAAATTCAACAAAATGTGTTAAAACGCGATAAAAATGCGTATTCCCTTAACGGAATCTTTTTTGAAGGCATGGCAGACATTTTAGAGAGTTTTTTAATGTTTTGAATTTAGTCATAAGAATTAAGAATGTTTTTAAAAAAATTTTCATAATTTTATTTGAATTCCAAGAACAGATAAATTACAAAAACTATTGAATTACATGTTTTGGAAAATTTTGGCCGATCAGACTTTAAGCAAGGCGCAAAGTGCAGTTCATTCATGTATGGAAGTCCGTTCGTTTTTGCCCTGTTATGTTTGTCTGTGTTTACCCTACTAATGTCTATACAATGATCCTTTCATCTTCTTAATATAAGTACGAAGTGGAATAAACTGCTCACTTTCATCGCCTGGTGACATTCTTTTCTGCCATTTCGCTACTTTGCATGATTTTTTTTTTACAAAACACGAAATTTAAAAACTTTTCTTTAAAAGTGCCCAAATTTTGTAAATTTTTGTAAAACAAACATAATTGACTTATAACATCTAATATGCTCACATATTTATGAACCTTTACTTGCAGAAACCCGTCATCCCAAGTCTCACTGGCATTTCAGAGACTTTTGGCACTCTTTTATGGTGATTTTTCGATTGCTTTGTGGCGAATGGGCGGATTCCATGTTGGAGTGTGTTGATGATCATGGCTGGATTTGTATCCCATTCTTCATTTTGGCAGTCATTGTCATAGACATGATTGCTCTCAATATCCTTCTAGTAATGTTTCTTCAAAGATTTTCTACAAAAAAATCAAATAAGCATATGAACGGCAAGTCTGGCATGAACAAGATTGCAATTGCTGTCAACCGTTTTATACGGCTAGGAACGTGGATAAAAGTCAAATTTTGGTTATGCTTACGACAGAAAACAAGAAAGAATTTTAAGCCAAATTACGCAATCCGAGACGAACAAAATATTGACGTTGAGACTTTAGTTCCTAAGAGAACCTTCTGTGGCTGTCCCGAGTTGCGTACTAAATTGCAATCCATAATGAACAGCAAGTTCTTCAACTATTTTAATATTGGAAATACAATAATTGCTACTATCTGCCTGTCGTTGCGTGATGGACATTTAAAATCAAGGCCAATACTGCAGGATGTACTAAATGTTACAGAAAACATAACTTTGTTTTTTATGGCAGTCGAAGCTATCATAAAAATCCTTTCGATGGAATTTTTAACTTATTTAAAAAGCAACTGGAACCGCCTAGACTTAATTATCGTGTTGTGTGGAATTCTGAATATTATTATGGACTTTTTTGGCTATGGTTCTGTTGCGTTTTTTCGTTCAATGAGGGTGCTCCGACTTGTTTCAAACTTTGAAGGAATGCGAATTCTCTTCAATTCTTTGGGAAGAACAATGCTTAAAATCTTTGGAATATTAATCGTGTGTCTCCTAATCTGGCTGGTGTTTGCAAATATCGGTGTTCAACTTTTCAACGGAAGATTTTATTACTGTTACGATTTTGAAAGTTTGAAAATGTTTGACTACGAAATTATCGCGAACAAAGGGGAATGTTTGCAGTCCAATCTTACCTGGACAAACCCTTTAGTAAATTTTGACAACGTTGGAAGAGCTTACTTTCGAGTTCTTGAAATAATAACGTTTAAGGGATGGACATACGCTTTCGATCAGGCGACTAGTTTTGGAGAAATTGATGAGCAGCCTCGTTTTGAGAAAAGCTTTTGGGTTTCCACCTACTTTGTGGTTGTTATTCTTGTTGGTTCTTTTTTTGCATTTAATCTCTTTACTGGGGTTCTCATTGATGGACTAAATGAGGAAAAAGCAAAAACAGAACGGAATGCTACAAAAGATCGAAAGGAAAGTGGCCACTACGATGCCAGGAAATACATGTTGGACAAATTGAGGATAAAAATGTCTAGCTCTGGGAAACAGACGGTAAGAATTTGCAAAGTTGGTTGGTTGTTTCGCAAAACTGAACTTGAGTTATTTATAAGCCATTTGAATATTGTAGCGCCACTATAAAAAATTCGTTTTGGGGGTTGTAACGTCAAAAATCTTTGAAATGTTTATTCTTCTTAATTACGGAATAAACATGGTTTCACTGACAATGGAGCAACATAGCCCCAATGTAATAATTTCTTTAACTTTTGAAAATTTAAATATGAAGAATTTATTATTTTATGAAAGGATTTTTTGTGTATTTTTAGCCCAATATGGATACTTTATTGGCTTTGAACGGAATTTCTACAGTTGTTTTCTCAACTGAATGTCTTCTCAACATGTTTACACAAGAAGGCAGATATTTCAGGAATCCTCACAACATTTTAGAATTTGTTCACAAAGTCAATTTGCGGGGGGACACCAAAGTCGTCTTTTGATACATATGTCGCAGATTTTTGACACAATTGCGCATGGGCATGTATGGACAAAACTCCTCCGGGTGTTTATCTGAAATGTTGACATAGTGATTACTCTGGATATGTGTGTGAAACGTTGTATAGTGTTTTCTCTGAGTTTTTATCTAAAACGTTGACATAGTGATTACTCTGGGATATGTGTGTTAAAAACGTTGTCATAGTGATTTCTCTGGGTTTCATTCATTTACTATATAAGTGATTTTTACTTTTACATGGCATATATATAGAAACCTAAGGATTTAATAGGATCTATATTAACTCCACGTAAAAGTGATTTTTACTTCTACATGGCATATATATAGAAACCTAAGGATTCCTAATAGGATTCTATATTAACTCCATGTAGAAGTGATTTTTACTTCTACATGGCATATATATAGAAACCTAAGAATTCTTAATAGGATTCTATATTAACTCCATGTAGAAGTGATTTTTTTTCTAAATGGCATGTACGTACGTGTCTGAAACGTTGTCGTAGTGATTTCTCTGGATTTTGGCCTGAAACATTGACACAGTGATTTCTCCGGGATTTAGGACGCAAATGTCGCATTTTGGACACAAATGTTGCATTTGAGACACATGTCACTTATATGAAAACAGTCCTCTAAGATTTGTACCAGGGAAAGCCTTTCGAACATGGGATACAAACACCTTAAATTGCTTTCCTAACGTCCGCTTCTCCATATTTGTATTGGTAATTAGGAACTGACGGTGATACATAAATTCTCCATGATATCCATGATATCAATTGTTATCTGACAACACAATCAGCCGCCGAAGTTAGAGTGGAAATGAGACTAAAGTTTGTAGACTTCCGAACGTTTGGCAGTTCAAAAGAGTATAGATAGCTTGATGATTCCTTTTCACTTCGCATTCCAAAAGCGAATTTAACTGCGGCGGATTAGCTGTTGACCTGCTTATAAATCAAAAGAAAAGTGTAATTAATCAGAACGGATTATTCGGTCCCTTAATTAGTTGAATTCTAGTTTATTTTACCAAACCTCGCAAGCCAAGCGTATACTTAGATATGAGAATGAAGAAGTGAGCCCGCCGTTAGTTGACTCCCAAACGTTCGGCAGCTGCAGGGAGTAAAACTGGATGATCCCGTGTCACTTTGCCTTCCAAAAGCGAATCCAACTGAGGCGGATCATCTCTTTACTAATCGAAAGATAATTGTAACCAATCAGAAGGACAACCAAGGATAATTCAGTCCCTTGATTGGTGGAATTTAAGTTAATTTCACCAAACCTCGCTATCCCAGGAATGGCTCAGCTATTTTCGATAATAGGTGAGACCAAAGTTTGTAGCCCTACGAAAGCTTGGCAGCTCCAGGGAGTAAGACGAAATGATCCCGTCTTCTTCACTTCGTCTTCCGAAAGAGAACTCAACTGCAGAAGATCAGCTGCTTAAAAATCATAACATATATGCAACTTATCAGAACTGATTATTCTCCAGTAATCACTTGTATTTTAATCTGCTTATCAAGTCACGCCGCTTACACAGGGTCTGCTATATCAGATTTTAAAGTTGGAGTCTGAGGGCACCATAAAACTTAATAAACCGAGTATTAATCCCAGTACACCTGTTTAGAAGCATGTCCCTGACGAGAGTTTTTATAGCATCTAGAATTGAATTCGACTGTCAAAGTCAAACTACCCATAAATACCCATTTTCAATAAAATCTATGAAATTGGTATAAATCAGTCAATGAATGTGGTTAGGAAAGCGCAAAACAAACGGAAAGATAACTCCGTAAGCCTTTGACTTACTGAACTACATTCAGCAACATAAGTGATGAAAAATATTTTATTTATCCGGCAAAAAATTTGGTGGTTGACGCTTCTTAAATTACTTTTCTAGCAATAATTTTATAGATGACGCTTCTTAAATTACTTTTCCAGCAAGGATTTAATAGGCGACGCTTCTGAAATTACTTTTCCAGCAAGAATTTAATAGGCGACGCTTCTTAAATTACTTTTACAGCAATAATTTGGTAGGTGACACTTCCTAACTTACTTTTCCAGCAAAAAGACTGTAGGTGACACTGTAGGGAACAAATGTGACGCGTAAGTGACGTTGTAGGGAACGAAGGTGACGCGTAGGTGACGCTGTAGGGAACGAAGGGGACGTTTTAGGGAACGTAGGTGACGCAGGCGCCATGTTGTAGGTGACGTGTAACCTGTAGTCGACTCTAACCGTGAAATTTTTTGCAATCGACTTCTTTCAAAGATCTCTCAAACTACAACAGCAATGTCCGAAATTTTGGAATATCCGCCACCGTGTACTCCGGTAACATGGAGGCTAACGAAGTTCCATTTCCAATCTGACTTTTAACTGACTTTGGAACGGGTTTTCCATCAAGCACCCGAATCTCAGCTTTACAGAAGAGTTTTTCATGATCATAGAGATTTCAGGTAGTTTTAATTCAGCAAACTAGCTCACCCACCCCTTTTCACTGAAAGAATAATTGTAAAGGTTTTAGCTGGTTAGACCCACCTTGAAACATAATGGAAGCAAGTTATGCCACTCAGTTGCGGCTAGGCAGGCAAATAACAGCTGCCGGGCAGCTGAATTCAGCTGCCATTTTTGGCAGCTATATTCAGCTGCCCGGTAGCTAAATTCGGCTGCCTTTAACATGGAGAGGATAGGGAACGGCAGCTGAATTCTGCTGTCCTGCCTTTTTCATGTGGTTGATGGAGGTTTAGAGCAAAACTTTCACTCCCAGTCGAAAGAGCGTGCCCGAATTACTTAAAAACTTAATATCAACCGTTTTCAACCTTTTTTGAAACTTCGCCTATCCTGCTAGATGTTAGAAATTCTGAAAAATTTACAAGGCAGCTAAATTCAGCTGCCCAGTAGCTGAATGTAGCTGCCGCACTATGATGCATGGCGTTCAACTTTTCTCGAAATACAATTTTACATGGAGAATGGAAGCAAATTTTCAAAATCATCCCAGGTGTCATTTTATAATCGCAGTTCACTTTTTCTAGGGTAGAAAATCCTGAAAAGCCGATAAAACTATTTTCGGATCTCCAAAATGTACCCATTTTAAGCTATCCTCTCAAAGTTCACGCTGAATCGCCATTTTAGCCCTTCTTCCACAGTATCTTTTCTGCACGCAAAGCAAAGTCGTAGTCCCCCCAGTTCTGAGATACCCATCTATCAAATAAAGTTCTTGCGAACATTTTGCTTAAAAAAAAATAGAAATACACCTGCGCAAACTCAAACGGCAAAGGTTTCAATATAAGCCAAACTGTTTAAGCAAAATTCAAAAACCATCCATTTCGAATGTTCATGCTGGTGTTTTGCTTTAAAATATTAGTACATGACGTTTTAACAATGTTAGGAACAATTTCAGGAATCATACATGCCTTACAGCTGAAATTGAGGAACCTAAGAAATTGATAGAGTCGAGATTTCAAAACTTAAATGTTGTGCATGAAGAGTTTGCGCAGGTGTATTTCTACAATTTATAGATGAAAATGCTCACAACACTCTCATTTGATCAAATATTTTCACACAACAGGGGGGACCCAGATATTACAGAACTTATGACAAAGATACTGCGGTAAAACTACTAAAATTGGGGTCCCGGGCATGCTTTATATAAATAGTTAACAATTGGTACATTTTGGACATCCGAAAGTAATCTTATTGAATTCTTCACAATTTTTTACCCTAGAACAACTGAATTTTGATCATATATAGACACGTTGAAAATTTGTCTCCAAAATGAATTTCGAGAATAAGTAGCCGTCATGCATCATAGTGTGCCGGGCAGCTGAATATAGCTACCAACAAGGCAGCTGTATCTGCCTGCCTAGCCGCAACTGCCACTAACATGAAAAAAATGCATGGATAAAAATGCATAGCGTCTTTCCCACCAACAAACCAAAGCTCTGGGGCACTGTGGCAACACCATTGAGAAACGTGGCGAGTTTAAATTTCTCGTTGACCCAGGAAAATCCAGTTTGGCCAATGAGAGCTCGCCAGTCCGCACTGCTGCTCTGCTCGTGGCTCAGTTTGGTTCAGTTAGTTATTGTTTATCATGATTTAAAGGTGTTGTTTGGTGATTGATTAATTTTGGTTGATTTGATTACTAATTAGATACTAACAAGATGAGTGGTCCAAGAGGAGCAGCAGGCTCGAGGAAGCCCAAGGGTCCGGTATCAGCGTATGATTACTTCCTTCGAGGCAAGCGAGAGGACATCAAGCGGGGAGCAGGTGCCAAGGTCATCCCATATAAGGAGCATCGCAAAATCTGCGCAGAAATATGGAAAGTAATTAATAATATAACTAACTGATTGGTGTAGCAGGAGCTTCTGCTCACCACCAGGTCTAATGATGAACCAGAATTGAATTGGAGGTCCAAATTTCCCTTTTTTATTTTAGAATATGAGTCAGGAAGAAAAGAAACCATTTGAACTAATGCATCTTAAGGACATTAAACGGCACAAGAAGCAGATGAGGAAATACATTCCTCCCACTGGGACCATCGCCGGAAAGAAGAGGATCAAACGTCCGGTCACAGCGTATATGTTTTTCGTCAAAAACAGATGGGAGGAGCTGAAAAATGGGGGAAACTGGATGCCGTCGTTTGGGGCTCACTCCAAGAAGTGTTCAGAGTTGTGGAAAGTAAGTACCTTATCATTAAATTGTAGCTTGTTGTTTGGACTAGTTTAGAAAGCGTAATTGAATTGAATTTCTTGTTTTTTAGGGAATGAGCGTCGCCCAAAAGAAGCCGTACACTGACCAAGCAGAGCGGGATAAAAAGCGGCATGAAAGGGAGATGAAGGGCTACGTTCCTCCTCCCAAAGGGGTCGGGCAAGAAGGGGCCAAGAAGTGGAAGGATCCAAATGCTCCGAAGCGGGGGCTCTCCGCCTTCTTCTGGTACAGCAGCGAACACCGGGCTGCGGTCCAGGCGGCTAATCCATGGTATGGAAATGGGAAAGTGTCCAAGGAACTGGGCCGGATGTGGAGGGAAATGACCCCCGCAGCTAAAGCGAAGTATCAGAGGATGGCGGATCGTGATAGGGCTCGCTATGATAGGGTAATCTAGTCAATTATGAATTAATTAGTATTATTTTAGGACAGCTCGGCGAATGGCTAATCTTTTTTGGTTTTTACAGGATATGGAGGCGTACAAGAAACGGAGTGTAAGTCAGGCTGCTGGCGTCGCCGAGGAAGGGGAAGAGGAGCAAGAAGAAGAGGAGGAGGATGATGATGAGGTGGATTAAATTGTGCTGTGTGTTTCTATTTTATTTCGCATAATTAATGCCTATTGTTTTTATTGAATAAATTGTATTGTTTGCCTACTTTCCACCAATAATATTTTGTCTGTATTTAAGCATATTCTTTATTTGACTGTCAGAATTAAGTTAATTTTCAAAACTAAGTAGAAATAGAGTTAGCAGCACGATAAACAACTCCGCCACGAATCCATAGCTTACTCGGTAGCATCCCGTGATCCCCACGCCGATGGGCTTTGCCTCTAGGATCTTGAGCAGTACCTCCAACTCGTTCTTATCTTTTAGAAACCGTTCTCTATTCTTCTTGAGCACAGCCACTGTCTCAACTTGGATACTAGACGCGACGACTCGGCCATGAGCCAGAGGGCCACCACTAAATACAGGAAAAGGGAGGAGATCCAAATCGCCTGGCAGATGTTCTTGGACAAGAAGGAGCTGTGGAGGAACATGACGACCACATTACTCTGCTCGAGAATCCACAGCAAAGATAACCGTGACCAGACTCTGTTCAAACCATCGGAGACAGAGAGGAGGTGGTTGAATCTCTGGAGGATGAGGGATTGCGCTTGATTCTTGAAGAACGGAGGGAACGGGAACTCTTTAAAGAGGAAGCGCTCAAACTCTTTCACGGTGGAGTAGAACGTGAAGGGGAGGATTGTGTAGAATAGGAGCTCAACGAAGTATTTTCCCAGGTAGAAAATGAAGAGGAGGAATATCTCCACGCTGATGAGGAGCCAATCCCCTCCAGTTCCTGGGGGAATGTAGAGCCGCTGTCTGGAGTTGTTTGCGAGGGTGGACGAGCTTTCCCGGTACTCGTGGAAGAAGAAGGTCATCTCGTCGTAGTAAATGGAAGTCATGAGAAGGACACAGAAAAAGGAGATGTGGACGAACAAGAGGTAGAGCAGAGCCCCTCGACTTAATGATTGGCTGGAGGGATTTGAACAGGCGAGATTGAGCACGGTTTCTAGCTCCGACTGCTTTGTGAGGAGGATCCGGAAGAATATAATGTATTTGAGAAGATAGAGGATTGCTTGGGTCATCCAAAAGTAGTGCTTGGCGGAGAGAGCAGTGCCGGCCTACGCTTTCGCAAACTAGCACACGATTGCCAGGCCGTACCGCCGACCAGCCGTACCTCCGGCCAAGCTTTCATACTACTAAAAATTACAAAAAAATATAGTACTAAAATGCTCTAGTACAGTACAAAAAAGCAGATTGAAAAACAAACCTAAATATTTGTACGCCATTTCATCATTTTACTTTCACTATTACTTTGCTTTGAGCCACTATCTACATTTAATTTTACTTGAGAAATTCCAGCAACTATATGAAACTCGATTGATTCTCCGAGTTTATTCCAGTCCAAACATATCCTAATATAATTCACTTTCAAACTGAAACCAACAAAACTAATACCTAGAGTTGGAAAAATGTGTCTCTTTTGTGTGGCATGATATTCAGTTCTTTCTACAGTTCCTTTTTGGACTTCGTATTTTATTTTCAACGTATATTTTAAATGAACTTATACTGTATAAAGTGCTTGTAAGGTGATTACATAAAGTTTTTGTAGTTTACGATGCGTTTCTAAGCATATTGTGCTCATTAGTTGTGAAACGCACTTTGCCCAGATGAACATTTCTGTGTTTATAAGCTTGTAATACATCTCTCCGAGTTAGTGAATTTTTCATCAGTCTCCAAACACGTACCTCAAATCCGACTGGGTCCGCTTGGAAACCACATTTTGCACATATTTCGGGCAAGATTATCATTAAACTTGATACTGGATGTGGTAGAGAGTCAAATGCATCCAATTGCTTCTCTGTCCAAGTCTGTCACTATCACCGTTTCAGCGTTCTTACATTTTGAAGCTATGCAGAGAAAGTGTGATTCTAGAGTCAGTACTAGACGGACTGTCCATTTCCGTGCTCATTTCCTTCTAAAAAGGATGAAGAAAATGCCATTCTTTCTCTACTTGACACTGTCAATCAAATTGTACTTCTAACAAGTAAAATGTTTGTTGGTTGGTTGCATGTATTAGCAATACTTTAATAAACAACGGTTTTTAAGCCAGCCGTACCACTGGGCCATTGCCAGGCCGTACTTGAGCTAGGACGGGCACTGAGTGGATGTAGTAAAGTCAGACTAGTTTGTATTTCAGTACCTTTTTTATATCATGTTTGGATATTATAATATACACTTATCCATAACCATACAACTATAATACAACCAATGAGATAAATTTTATGATACTAATATGATATGAATCATGAAGTATTATGTTACTTCTAAAAAAATCATTTGCCCATGATTGAATTTAAACGTTTTTAAAAATTTTACAAATGGACTAATCATAGAATCTACCTTTCTTTAATAAATTTCATATCAAGCCGGTTACTTGTTACAAACTAAGATTTCAAGTTTAACAATGTTCCTATATTTTATACATAAAAATGTTCTTATGAAGAAAATTATTTCAATACTAGCTCCTTTTATATGTTCGTCGACATCTCAAACGCCCATCAGAATTTTAATTGCTTTATTCTTTATTTCTTGGAAAAAGCTATCAGATGAACGTCATACACTTAAAACCACCAGTTATGAGTAAATGAGGCCTTGTTCAGAAGTTCATGAGTTTTGTAGAGAAGTTTTCGTTTACATGATATGATTTTGTATTTCACTTTTGTCTCCTAAAAAGAGTCTTTGACCTGTTTTCCATTTCACGTTTGTTTTACATGTTAATATAATTCAATGACCACTTTTTCCTATTTGTTTATGATGCTACTAATCCGATTGAGAGAATCTGTTTTCTTATTATAATTTGTATATGCCGATGAATAATGCTATTTTGGAATGAATGTACAATGACCAGAAGTCTGGCATTTCCTTCGTTGAAGCTATATAAGGCAAGCAAAGCCACAACCTCGACACCTTGTTACTCTGCTGGAGCCAGTAAAGATCACGACCTTTTATCTCTCTCTAAATCTTAAACGCTCTCAGTTTACCCTTGATTCTTTATACCAGCATTTTACTCATTTCTCACAAGTTTGTAACAGGTCATACTGCCCAAAGCATGCATAAGGCATCGGGAGTATTATATTCATTCATCAGCTCACAACTCTAAGCACAAGGCAAAGAGGAGCAGTTCATAAACCACAGAAATCTGGAAACCAATTCCTCTTCATTTTTATACAGTCCACTTTTACCTACAACCAATTCAAATCTTACATTTTATAATATCCTGACTATCGAAGCACCTTCAGTTCATTTACTTTCATACATTTGCTTGGTCCTTAACGAACACTGATGTTTTTAACATTGGATTGAACTTTTTATACAGTTTTTAATTTTTTGACAAGTGTGAAAACACCCTAAAAGCTAGCCTACATCCTTATCGTGAAGTTGTGTGTTATTTTATCATCATCATGACTCTCTCAAATCTGAGAAAGGCTGAGATCGACAGGAGCACCCGGATCATGTCATTAACAATGATAGAAAGGAGTTTGGCGGATCGACAAGTAATACCCTTATCCAAGGGTCTTGCCCAAATCCAGTTGGACACCGCTCAAGACGAAAGCAGCCCTTCTGGAAATTCATGTGAGAATTTCAAACAACATTAACTCCTGATGAGAAAGCAGCACACGACACCATTTACATGGACCTCATCATCCGTCTGAAGAAGCCATGGGAGTCCTCAAGGAAATAATCAGTGATCTAACGCCAGCCCAACCCATTGCAGCTACCGCCGCACCACCACCTCTAACTCCTCGTCCTCAGCAATCTCTAAAAACTTCCAGAAATCAAATTGCCATCATTCTGTGGCAAGTATGAAGACTGGCCAAGTTTTGAAGATCTCTTCACGGCAACAATCGACAAGAATACTTCACTTTCAGCAGCACAAAAACTTCAGTATTTGAAAACCTGCACAACAGGAGAGGCAAGTAATTTAATAAAATCTTTTACTGTAACTGACAACAATTACTATGAAGCCTGGACCCTTTTGTCCACACGTTTTAATAATCAACGGGAGATCATTTCTCCCTGCGAAGAAAATTCTGTACAGCAGCACCTGAAAGCAGAATCTGTTTCTTCCCTTCAACTACTCCTCAAACAACAATGGAATGCGTACGATCCCTCCGTCTTGGGAGACCAGTGGATACGTGGGATGACCTCCTTGTTGTTCTATTGTGGAGAAGATGGATCCAGAGACGAAGTCAGAGTGGGCTAAATCTCTTACCGGAACCGCAGCTACAACCTCAAGGAATTGGAAGAATTCCTTGAGCGCCACATCAGATCTCTGATCGCCAAAGGAGCCGTGACTAACAAGGTCAGCTCATCAAATTCAGCATCATCCTCATCAAGTAGGAATCATCATCATCATCATCACGGATCTTGACAGCAAGCTCGAACGCATTTTGCAGGGACAGCCCAGTGCAGCCTGTGCAAAAACTCTCATCACCTTTTCCAGTGTAGCCAGTTACTTGGAATGCCAGCCTCACAGCGATGTCAGCAGTTAGGAAGACAGCAGCCTGTACCAACTGCCTCCGGGAGGGTCACTACTCAACAAATTGCAGCAGCAAACACACTTGCAAGGTGTGCAACAGGAAGCATCATTCGCTTCTCCATTTTCCAAATTCAGCCCAAGCACCAAGTGAAAGCTCCGTTCCTCCTCCAACCGTGAGC